>JAVQJF010091583.1:0-11568 GCA_036023855.1 Gadopsis marmoratus
ACCTCGTCACATGGGCTCTTTGGGTGCAATGTGAGCTGTCGACACTGGCTGCGGCTCGTTTGAACATGATGGGGATGTAACGGAGGCACCAGCGCAAAGAGGGACTCCGCATCTTTCTGCCTGCATCTCCTCCGGAGGATCATGCAACGCCTCAAGCCATGGCGAGCCCTGCTCCTCTTCACCGCGCTGTGCCAGCCAGGAACCTCAGACAAATACGGTAAGATGATGATACTGATGATGACGCCGTCCGTGCCAGGAGTCACGTTTATATTCCTGTAATATTCCCACAGGTGCGCGGTGTCTCGTAGCTAAGTAGCTATAATGACTTCACGGTGATCTCATCCGGCTGGAGGTTAGTGCATCGCTGTCACGGTGCTGTAATATTCCTGCAGTATAGGGCATGTAGGGCTATCTGTGTTTAGGGGACTGTACTTAGGTGTCAGGCTTCCAAAATGAACTGAATTAAACTGCAAATGATTTTCCCTGGAGAGATGGGCTGTGTGGGTAAACACAGGAGGCTGATGAGATGGAGTGATGGGGAACAACCGAGTCCAATGAGTGTTTCTTTTCCTTCTTGTATATACTGTATCATGGGATCATTGTAGGGAGGTAAGAGCCATACCAACACTTACTGGAATTCTGCTGTCCTTTGGAGAAAGGAGAGCAGGAAAGGCCAAATCCAGTTGTTGGATTACATACAAGAAAGAAGTAGACAGCAGGGTTCTGTATTTAAACATGGATTAAGACTTGGCTGGAAGTTATGTGTCGAAATTGTAAAAGGACACCAAACACTGATGAGTGAGTCCAACAAAAAGAAAAGCCTGATTTGATTCAGAGATGTACTGTAGGTTGCATAGCTTCCATAGTGAATACATAAAGAAAGAAAACGGGTTAGGTTAAATCGTTTTTTCTACTTTTTGTAGATTGATGCATTAAACCGGCATCATTAGTAACTGATACAATGATGCAACAAGTGAATTGTTACACCCTCTATCCTTTTAGGCTTCCACCACATGATTTAAAAAAAAAAAAAAAAGAAAATGTCTGACATGTGTAAGTGGAGATTTGTGAAACATGGAGTGAATTCAATGAGTAATTCAGACTGAGACTGAGGAAGGCCAAATGTTATTCTCTCCCCCAGGGCTTCTCTGACAAAAACAAGTGAGCATCATTTTGCGGTAACATAAGCGTTAACTCAATAACTCAAATGAGCCTCAACAATTGTCAGCTTTATTTGAACACTGTAGAATCATAATACACTTGCATTTCCTCAAAACAACTATAAAGACAAGAAACACTGGCGTGTCTGTACAGTTTGCCATTCAAACTTGAGAAAACCTATGAGAAATTACAATGACACAAAAAAAACAATGAACAATGGAAGCTATTCTGCAAGAGCCTGAGATTTCAGCACCATGGAGAGAAACCAGAAAGCCCTGTTGCTTCCCTTTGTCCTTTCATCCGTTAACGCCTCTCTGCTTCCATCTCTGTTCTTTCACACATGCGTCCATCCATCTGTTTATTTTATTAGCCGTCCATCCATACGCCCGACTGTCCTTCCTCAGGCACACACCGTGCTGCTCACATGAGAGCTGACGTCTCTGCAGCCAGCCGTTTCCCTACGGATGGATGTCCTGTTGCTATGCCAGACGCCATATAAGTGGTCAGGTCGCCACTAGATTTGCTCACCAAAGTCGTGAGATTCACTGGAATCTTTGAGCTATTTTACCACACCGGGGGACACATTTTTACCTTTTGGAACAAAGACACTTGTTCTTATTAAAAATAATAATTGTCATTGCTGTTGGTACCAGCCTGACTGTTGTTCTTGGGACTACCACCTGCCTTTCTGTCCCATCTGGACTGGCCAACCACTTATTTCACTTGCCATTGGGAGATTTTACCATGAGAGCATAACATCATAACGCCACTTTCTGCTTGTCTAATAACAGGTGTCAGCGCGCATGCTTGTTATGTTAACTTGCATTTATCTAACCACGGTGTAGAATACATTTTAAATGCAGATCCATAAATAAGTTTTTAATTTTTTTTTTTTTTTAAACGCTAGAAAATAAGCTAAAAGTCAACACTTGCAGTGTTTTTGCCGTTTCTTTGTTGTAGCTTCATGTTGCTTGTTGGCTCAACACTACCAGATGTCCTTTCCTGGACAGCAAATCAGTGTCTGGTGACTGGGACGGCCATTTGTGCACAGCGTTTTGTCAACATTGCGGTGACGTGTATGTCAGCCCCTCGGATACCTCCCAATGCAACAACATCCATGTCGACACTCTTGATGCGAGTGAGATTTTGCCCAAACAGATTCACATGAAGTGAAGTTAGGAAACTAAATGGTCATTAAAATACAGTCTCATGATTCATAGTTAAAAGTTTGAGACGGCATCAAAGAAATGCAAGACACTCGGCCGCACTGTGCGTGTACTGTGTGTGTGTGTGTGTGTGTGTGTGTGTGTGTGTGTGAGAGAGAGAGAGTGTTTCTCTTCAAAGAAAGTAGAGGTGAGTCACTGAAAGCGCTTTTCGGTTCTGCGTCACTTCATGGAAAAGTAGAGGAATTAGTTTTCAACTCTTCTGTCTGAGTTTGTCATCACTTAAACATTCACAGCTCCATCCATTCTGCCAACCAGCTACTCACCTCATAATAATACGGGACAAATCTGCCCTAAAACACACATGCACACAGATCTCTTACCATTTATTCACTTGTTTTTGTCTTCTACATGCAAGTAGAGACAAAAAGTGATTGTCCTCTGGAAATTTGGACAAAAAAAAGAGACATGAGCTGTGACGTGAGAGAGAAAGACTAATAATCCAGAATAATCCTGGCATTTCTGCTGTGTTACGTTCCTGTCCATCACCAGCCACCTGCTTCATCCCACATTGCCACACCCTCTGAGGTCTCATTCACCACCCTGTACCTAAAAATGAAATACAAAGGAACAATCAAAAAGGCTCATGACAACACTGCATTTGTGTCCCCTGTTCAATTACAAAGCAGTTAACAAGTAAACATAACGACGTTGGCCTGCCATAAAATAATCTCTTCCGTCTAATGAATCTGTATTTCACACCCACACGATTTAGGTCAATGTCTTATCTTCAGTCATGATTATCAATATATTTGTAGAAACACCGGTAGCCTGACGATGTCCATGCAGCAGCGAAATTGTCCAAATGAAAATGAGATAATTTTGTATTTGAAGGTTTTAGAAGTTCCAGGTTTTATGCTAAGAGTGATGTCACTTGGCTCTGACAATGGCAGCATGTAAATATTAGAGACAGCGGTGAAGATTGTGGGTGCATGTGTTTTTGTTATCACTGTGCAGTACATCTGAGGCTAACGTGATAGAAAATTTACTTTTTGTAATGTTTTACTCTGTTACTTTTAATATGCATGCTTTATACTCTGTCTATGTTCTGTTTATTAACCTTAAGCTTTCCAGACACAGAGTGTCTGCAGGGCAGCATCCTGACTTAGACTTAATGACTTTTATTGTTTTATGACTTTGACTTTATGACCTTCTTTATTACTCAGTTTCCAGGCCTGCATTGGAAAGATAAGATCTCATGTAGGATTGGGGCAGTACTTTCTATCCTTAAAGACAAATCACAGAGTATTTTTCTTTATGTACTACTGCTGTGGTGTATAGACAGTGGTCCATTTTGCAGAATGTAAATCTTCCTTGGACATTTCGAGGTCTAGGTGTTCTAATTTCAGATTTCCATTGCACTAATTATGATGAGTAAGCCGTCCGTGGTCAAGCTCACTTTGCTGGGATCTCATTTCAGCCCTCTAAATGTGAATTAAAGCAGTCGTTGTCATGGAAATATGCTGTGAAATCTTTTTTCTGAGCACCTGTTAGCCCTCTTCTTTGTCTTTCTACCTCAGGTTGCCTGTTTGAGAGAAAACTGTGCACACGGGATCAGTTCTGCTCAGACGGTGAGTACAACACACATACACACTCTACAGTATATGTCACTGGAAGCCTGCTGACACAAAGACTGTGTGAAAATATACAAACGCAAGTCAAGGATTTTCTCCTCACTCAGCCTCATGTGTCTGTCCCTCTCCCTTTCCTCATCTTTATTGAAGCCCCTCCCCCTCTCTACTGTCTCCATAGCAACAGTGACGTCACAGTGAGGTTGACACCCCAACAGTTGTTGTGTTAATACAACGATGAGTCACTGACACACACTTACGCACATCTCTGTCGACATTTCAGTTACGCACAAGCGCAGCCATTGGACGGAATACAAAGTGGATCAGCGTACTTGCAGCTCAGGAGCAGACACAAGGCTATATTTATTCACATCTGTGGGTCTGCGGGGAGAACACGGGAGACAAATATTAGGTGTAACTACTCAAAGGTTCTTAGTCTGCTTGGTTGAATTGAGCCCTTTGCCTATAAGAACCTACACTGCAAAATAAGCTGTCAACAATCTGCATGATTGTTAAACTCCAATACTCATTTTAACCACATTTTTGTAGCTTGTGGGAGGAAAATATAAAAGTCCACAGAGATTGTAACCACCGCCATCCCAGCCTTCTAGCTCTGCAGTAAATCTCCAGACTTCAAGGTTTCTTGAAGTCAAAGTTCTTTTCTTTCTGCCGGCCTGCTGCCTAAGTGATGGGGATGATCGATCGTGTCCGTCTTTTAGGTGCCCACAGCAGTTGTTCATTTGTGTCTGTGTGGCTGGCCCTTATAGATGTAGCTGCGTGCCAAGCAGATTAGACATTTTGCAGGTGGTCACTGGCCACAATCAGTATACTTCTGGTAGAGTGTGCCGTGTTGGACATAGGGCTCTTCAGGTTTTTGTTGTTGCCCTGTTTATGGTACTGTATAGGGTCAATCAGCCTCTGCTGGTTTGAGCTCGTAATTTTCCACCCCCTATGTCAATATACAGTATATGCATGGCCGATGAAAAACAATGAGAGAGATACACTATATAGAGCCTCAATTTGTTAAAAAAAAAAAATTGTTAGCCTATATTAGTGTCAACATACTCCTAAGAAACATAACATGAAAAATAATTGGTTTTGACGCTATGAGTGTCCTGATTGGTGGACAATGCTTGCAAGAAGCAGGAAGAAAAGCCTTTTGAATTGTTAGCCAGACACGCAAAAATGTCTCCCTCACAGAGCCTAAAAGGGAAAGTCTTCTCTGTGCCATCAGTCAGTTCACCACCTGGAGTAAGAGCTACTGTATTTCTACTCTGCCAGTTCAATTCATTGCCCGGATACAATATCCTGTGTCATATCACATCATCAGCATCAGCTATTTGTAATTGGATAATGGGTGTCACTGGCTGGGATGGAAAATATGTCAGAAAAATGTGTCTCCTTTCCGTGTGTTCAGTGGGGGAAGGATGCACGAGTTTGCAGCTCTCTCTTGTCAGACCAAGGATCAGCTTGGTAATAACACTGACACAAAGCTAATTTCCCTGATTGTATAACTGTAAAACAGAAATGAAGTCAAAAACATGTCAGTTAACGTACTGTTCAATGCAGCAGGTGGCAAAAAATAAAAATATCAGCTGCACTGTTTCCTGTAACATTAGTGGCTATATAAACTCATGAATCCTCTCTAAGCTGTTCAGTACAACAACCGTTTCACTGTGGCAGGTTGGGTGGTGGGAGATTTAGCCAAGGTAGTGAAAGACTGGGGTGACTCATCAGTGCGCCAGATAATACAGTCTGCTCTGCTCTATCGTTATTTCCATTGCATCGCAGTCTGACAATCTTTTTCTTTAAAACTCTCTCGCTGAGATTTCAGAATGAAACGACAGGCCTCACTGATGTGATTTGGTGTCCCACAATGATGGCTCTGCAGTAAAGGTTCAGGTTCTCAATATCGAACTCACCCACTCGTCATCTAGCTCTGCTTTGAACCACTTGATCTCCTGGTTCCAGCCACTTTTCATTGTGGCTCATGTCCAAACTAGTTATTAGATCATGGATTAGAAGGGATGAACACTTTTATGCCTCAGTGTAATGATATGGGCCTACAGCAAGTACTAACCTAACCCTAACCTTAAATAATGATGCATCGGCTTGTTTCTGGCTGAATAGCTTATGCATGATGCCCTTTTTTTTCTGATCATGATATAAGAACAGTTCACATATTATTTCGGTTGCCATGAGGCTGCCTGCAGGTTAGCAACTATTTCAAAGGAAAGTGTAAACACTGACAGTGGCAGAACCTCGTCAAAGGGATTGTGACGAGCAGAATAAGTGTGTGGGCTGTATTTCAAAACTATGACTCACTGCTGTGGGCTAGCGTGGTGTGGGCCACAATTACAATTACGAAGTGCTTTACTGTGCCTCAAGGGCAACTTCGTTGAAATATTTGTGGTAAAATTCCCACCGTTATAGCTCAAAATCTTAAATCGATGCCTTGTTAAGTTTGTTCTCGGAACAGATTTATTTTTCTTTTCCCAGCAGGCATTTTGAAAAGCACAGGTCTCACTAATAGCATTAACAATGGCTCTGTTCTACTCAACTGTCCCACTTCTGTAAGACGCTGAACCAGCAAGACCCAATGCCAGGACTGGACCGGAATTCAGCCATCATTCATTTTATTATTTACACCTGATGTCCTTTCTTGTCTGTGCACCTTGCTGGATTTTTGAGCCAGGAGTCACTTTAAAATGAAATCTCAAGAGGCCATCCTGGCAAAATAGGTGTTAACAGCTTTGTGTGCGCGTGTGTGTGTGTGTGTGTGTGTGTTTATCCAGATGGGCTGTTTGGTCAGTGCCATAGCTCAAAGCAGGACCAGGTCCAGTACCAGGTGTCGGTTCCTGTTCTGAAGAGGATGCAGGAAGTCCTCAAACAGCTCATGCTACAAGGTGAGATAATACACGGACATCTTCCCTTTCGTTCTTTGGCAAAGCTAAAAGAGAGTCTCTTTTCTAGGTCATTTTAATTGAGTTGTATGAAAGTTAGCACGCTAACAGGCTCAAAATGACAACATGCTGCTGTTTAGGTATAATGTTTACCATGTTCACCATCGCATGCTAACATTAGCTAGCATTAAACACAAAGTACAGCTGAGGCTGATGGGCATGTCAACAGTAGGTATTTGTTTATAAAGTATTTGACAAGTTGAAATATTGTGCAGATGAAAAGTCAGGGTATCACCCACGTTATTACAATTTGTCCTCTGGGTGCCACGACTGTGTATAAAAATAAAAAATTTTGAAGTTTTTAAGATATTTCGGTCTCTACCAAAGTGGCAGAGAGACAGAAAGGTCAACGCTGCCATCCCTAGAGATGTTCCTCTAGCAATCCTAAAGATCTGATAAATATGGGAGCGTGCTGGCAGTGGATAGTCATAGTGGAGTTTATCTGGTCATGCACTTAGCTAGTAACCATTAAGCTGAACTGGTGGACACTTTATGAATACAGCCAGAAATCCACTCTATCCATAATGCATGCACTTAAACACAACACACACCTCCAACTTGCACTTGCACTCTCACTCTCAGCATCTGAGCTTTCTTTAATTGCTGTGTGTGTGTAGGTCTGTCCTGGCAAGACGACATCACCCAGTATATTTTATCAAAGGAGCTGAAGCGAGTTCCCCATAGCACCCACCCCTCTAAGCCAAACTCCTCTTCCTCCTCTTCTCATTCGTCTCAGTAAGTACTCTCCAGTTACAGTGATGTTTAGTGAGAAATCTACATTTTACCCAAAACAAATGAGTCAAAGGTCAGAGTCAGGTCCATCCTTTCATTTCATCCTGAGCCACCATTAATTCCCCTCTGGACCTATTCCTTTATCCTTTCCTCCTTTCAACCCCCTTCTGTGTCCATCCTAATCCCCTCTGTTTCTCTCTGGGTTGCCAGGTCCAAACAGCACATCCCCCGCCACCACAGTTCTAAGTCGGGGTCCACACCTCCTGGTGGCAGCTATGTGGACTACATGATTGTTGAGCCTCCTCAGTCCCCACTACGCATGCAGGCGGCCTCCGTGGACCCGTACGCATACCACCAGGTACGCATACCCATATCGTTATCGTCCAACAGCAGGTGCATTTTTACTAAAAAACTAGTCCCAGGCATAAGTGTGGTTGGAACAGACAAAATTCACACATGAAATTCCAACACATGTAACAATAGTACATTACAGTCTAGAATGAAACACACTGTATATCATCCTAGAACATTACACAAGTTCTGAATACATCAGAATCATGTATGAAAAGGTAATTACAGCATCGTCAAAGAAGAGAAAACAAATCCAAATGCACATGCATGCATGCATGCATGCAGTATTAAATTAGTGTACTCTCTCCTAATTCCAGCACAGGTACCAAGATGAGACAGAGAGATCACTCATTGGGGCAGGAGGCGGTTATGCCCGCCCCTCTTCAAGATCCCAGGCCAATCAGAGAGAGCAGGAGCGTGACAGGCAGCTGCTACAGGAAGCGTTGTCTCTCTACCTGGCATCTGCACAGCCTTCTTACCGCCACCGAGGGGCCGCTTCCATGGCTCCTGCAGGTGAAGAGGATTTACAAAAGCTATTCGGCAAAGATGAAAACATTAATTAAGTTTCAGATAGCACAAATGAAAACACGATAAAGGCTTTTGTAAGCTATTTCTTCCAGTTGGATACTGTACATTATAACTAAACAATTCTCTTTACCATCATAACTCATTCTGCTATGAGCAGGTCTGCCTTATTATGAGGACTTGGAACTGGAGATACCAGTAGACTATGTGGAAGACTACACCCTAGAGGAGAGACTTACTGGTACTGCTGGCAGACAACAACCGCTGCAGCATAAAAAAGTTCCTCAGGACTTGAGCATTCTGTCTGGAAACAATGGTGAGGAAAAGGATCTTAGGCTTACTTAAAATTAATTTACATGATGCCTTACATCATATATTTACAAAAGAATGTTTCAACAGACTTAGGCTGTTGAAACCTAGGCTGTTAGACTCCCTTAACTCAGGGAGGGTTACAAAATCTGCATATTCAGAGAATCCATCCAACTCCTAAATTGGACAGCGCAAAGATAATGCAAACTTTGCTCTCCTGTTTTAGATGGTCTGCTCCAGAGGGTATCAGGAGTCTTGCAGAGGTACAGAGTTGACCCCAGAAAGCTCAGTCAAGAGCAGCTCTACAAGCTGGCCCTCATGCTGCAGATGCTGCAGGCCCAAGACAAAACAGGTACAGTCTTTCACTTATTCCATGTGACCTATTAATATTAGGTCAAACAAAACCAAACCCTTATATTAATAAATGCTTTTTTCAAGTATAAAGTAAGTGAAACAACTAAATAGAAATACTGAATTTTAAATTCTGTTTTATGTTTTATTTGTTATTATGAATAAAATCTTATGAATATCCTAAATAGATAACATTTTGATGGCCGACACTTCAGTAGATGGGGAAACCAAATTATGCTGAAATTGAATTGTGTTTTTCTGTAGTGTTTGTTTAGAAACATCAGTTTGTCTCTCTCAACACAGATTCAATTGAGAAAGACCTCATCGCCCTGAAGGAGGTATGTCCATCCATTGTCAGCAGTGTTCACAAGAGGCAATCATACACTTTGTTCACTGAGAGGTCTTCTAATATCCCCCCCATAGATGCAGCTGTTAAAAACAGACAGTGTGTCCCATAAGCCGGTGAAGCCTGCCCCAGTTCCTGGTCCCCTTGACACCCCTCCTGCCCCCTCCGTCGCCTCCGTTCCAGCTACAGCTCCAGCCAAGAGTGTCAGCCTCCCCCCTTCTTCCTCCCAGCCTCCACAGGCCACTCCTGCTGAAGCTGGACAAGGCTTGAAGGAGCAAAGGCCGCCACAGGTTGAGGGTATAGGAGCCAAGGAGGAGTATGGGTACATTGTCACCAACCACAGGTCAGCACTCAAATCAAATCAGCTTTCAGCTCTTCTGTTTATTCCAAATAAGCTGCTAAAATATAAAGCACATTTCTTCATGTGGAACCAATAAGTATTCTCTGGTGAAATAGGTGAAATCACTAAATGCCATATTAATTGCCAGTAAAAAGCAACAAATTGATAATTTATTAAACATGGTGTTTACGAGGAGGATAATGGTGTTTTTCATTTGCAGTCCTCTGAGTTTGTATGAAGGAGTGAAACTGTTGGAGCTACTGGCTGATAAGATACACCTGACAACCAGCAGCTTCATCAACATCAGGTAACACCACCATTATGTGTTACTCTAAACAATAAGAATGTGTTTCACACTTTTGAAGCATCTAACACGTGTGTGTGTGTGTGTGTGTGTGTGTGTGTGTGTGTGTGTCCCTATGGTTTTGTGTTGCCAGTGTGGTGGGTCCTGCGCTGACATTCCGTATCCGCCAGAATGAACACAACATGACAGCTGCAGAGGTGGCTGCTAAAGCTGGTGAGGCTCAAACACACACACACACACACACACACACACACACCAACGCCTACCTACCCATGCAAGTGAAAAGTATGTGGGCGCAGTGTACTGTCGCTCTCACAGTTTTTACCTCAAATTTCACCAAACAATAATAAAATGTCTGTGGTTTTTTTCACCCCAACAGTATCTGAAAAGAACTTCCTGGAGTCTCAGACAGGTCTGAAGATTGTACAGACTGGTGTGGGAGAGGTACTTGATACACACATACACTCAAACACACTTTGCCTCTGTGGAAAAGTTCCTTTGTAACCCCATATGGAGCAGGTGTCAGGGCAGCAGAGATGAAATCACTGTTGTGTATTCTTTGAAAGTTAAAGTGAAAGTTGTGTACACTTTCACTTTAATCTATTAATTCATGGACTGGAGATTCCAGACCATCATGTTTTCACACTGTGGCCACCACCAGCTCTTCACTGTATTTCCTTGTATGGACGTACATCTTGAGGGATTACTTTATATGCAGCTGTCTTTTGTAGTCACAGAGGGGCTTGATTCTGTGTCTTAACTCAGGGAGGGTAACATGAAATGGTTCAGCTACACATCCAGGTGTGTTTGTTTTGAGGAAAACCACCTAACGCTCAGGATTCAGGATCACGAATCACCATGACGCTCAGGATTAAGGGCTGGTTCAGATATGGTGTGCTTGCAAATATAGAGTGTATATTTCTTATTGCTCAGTGGGAATATTCCCATCAGCCCAATTCTTATCACTTAGTCTTTCACACATGCAGTAACTCTACTATGGTCAAGATGTTGACAGGTTACATGCAATTTTAAATAGGTTATACAAACACGTGTTTATATTACAAAAAGAGTAATATAAATACATTTCCAAAAATGTGTGTATTTCTATTACACAGCTTTTAGCGACTCAACCTAATATTTTTAATCTCAGTATTAGAATCAATTGATGCAACCCTACTGACAATACATCTATCGCACCTATACAGGGCGGTTGGTGTTACAATTGTGTGTGTGTGTGTGTGTGTGTGTGTGTGTGTGTGTGCCAGCCACCTGGAGGGCAAGTGGCCAGAGCAACATTTTCAGTGAGGTGAAGCCTCATAACAGCCAGTATTTCACTTGTTGCCATGGTGCTACATCTCGGGGGGGGGGGGGGGGGGGGGGGGGGGGGGGGGG
>JAVQJF010091585.1:0-11687 GCA_036023855.1 Gadopsis marmoratus
TCCAGGGTGTTTCCCTGCCTCTCGCCCAAATGTTAGCTGGGATAGGCTCCAGCCCCCCCCTGCGACCCTTCGGGATAAGCAGTATGGATAATGAATGAATGAATGAATGAATGAATAACAGGTACGAACACCTGAGAATGTAAATCTCACAGGATGACAGTTTGGCAAAACACTGTCCAGGCTGTTTTAGAAGTGATGTAACTTTTAATAAAACATTTTGTTTTTCTACAATGTCTAGTGCTTCTTTTAACAGTGTTGCTAAAGACAAAACAGATGCTTTAATTTTGTTACATCCCGTGGGTTATGTTTGTGTTTCCTGTTTTATTTTGAAATCCTTCCTGTCTGTTCAGCTCCTGCCCTCGCGTGTCATTGATTAGATTCACCTGTCTTCTTGTGTTCACCTGCCCCTGATTCCCTCGTTAGTCTCTTGTCTATATATACCGGTTCCTTTCCTTCGTCGATTCATTCTGTCTGTGTCCCTGTTAGATGTTTCCACCCCTGTTACGTCACGGCCTTCCGTGTTCCTGGTTTGCCCCTGTGAATGTTCCTCGCGCTTTTGTCCCTGGACCAGTTGCCCGTCTTCCTGCCTGCGTTACCCGCATGTTAGGTCATTCCCTACTAATAAATCGTTGAGCTGCTCCTGTCTGCCTCCGCTGTCTGCTCTTGGGTCCTTTCCCTGCCTCCTATACCTCACACTCCCATGACACATTTATGGTTTAGACCAAACCAAACCGCAGGTATCATCACACCACTAAAAATTATATTCCTAAACTCACTCTGTGTTGTAACGGCAATGCCAGCTGGTCACCTGTTTCACATATCACAGCTCACACTTTTACACTCTCTGACCCTTAACTCCTCTATTAATGCTATGCTGCCGGTGTGTCAGTATGCATATTCCAACATTATGCTCATTTGAAATGAATCCTAACCATGGCTTGAAAACAGAATACAGTAATTTTGTATGCACTTGTGATACATCCGATTCCCTCTCAGGGATACAACAAGGGCATTAACAGTGGGCAATGAATACCGGCCATCACACTATGCTGTGAAATAAATACTGCAATGAAAAACAGATGGTGGAAAAAGTGTTTTCATTTGACAGATTGTCTAATAACATCACATCCGCGTTAATATTGCAACCTAAACATATGCAGAGCCGAGTGGACCACCCATGCTGTAAATATTTTGCATCAGCCTATTAAAGAAATAGAACATGGCATTTGGAAGACGGGTTTTCAGTGGGGCTTTTCTTGTTGCTAATCCTCAGCCTGAAGTATCAGCATACAAACTCAGCCCTATTACCCCAACAAGTAACAATTTGGGTGCTGTCGTCAATTAGCTCTCTGTGCGCACAACAGCCTTTTTAATGGCCCATAAAAGACAAATACACCTATTGACCTTGCTAGACATGGAGATCCTCCAGATTAAGCCCAATTTGAACAGCCTTTCTAGAGCTCAATGGCACTTTTATTATGTTAAAGGATGAAATGCAAGCTTTAACACCTGTTAACCAATGCAATGGCGTGTCAATAACTAGACAGAATTCATTCAAGAGTCTTAAGAATCACATCTTATTTTCTTACGTGCTGTGACAAAACCCAGGGAGGCTTGATTAAAGCTACATAGTCTGCCTCCAGTCATTTAAACCAACAAGCTTCTACTTTGTGTTGCATAGCCTACGGGCACAAAATGTACCCTACAATGTCAGTTTGCCTCCACAGAAGAAATTTCTCTATTTTACACAAAGCAGAATGTATCAAGCCCATTGTTGTTACTCTGATAATAGAATGACAGGTATTCTTTGCAGCACAGATGGTGCCAGATACACCTGTGACCATTAGGTACATGGACAACACAGGAATACTGTCGCATTCGTTATGGAAATTACGTTGGCTAATTGATCCCTGTAATAAGTAACAAACACGTCATGTTGGATTAAAAAAATACACCAGAGGAGAGAAATCAGAAATAAAAGCACAAAGCAATTATACTTGAAAATATTACACTCGACCAATCAAGTACATGCAGGTGCAGGCGACTGAAATCCATCAGTAACTACTCATGGAGATTGGGTAAATCATTACGATAATTATTATTATTGGATAACTAGTTACTATATACATGGGCAGGTGCCTGTACAGAACTAGGACTACCTATACGCACCTTTTACGATGAGGTTGAGGAGCTTTGGCCGCGGATTGCGCTCACTCTGAATGGAGCACGTGTACTGGCCATCGTCGGTTACATCCACTTTCTGTATCTGAAGGCTGTACTCATGTTTGTCTCCGACGCTGGACACGATGGACACACGTGGGTCCACAGACCACTTGTCGTTCCCTGCGAATATGATGCTTGAGCGGTTCAGCCAGGCTCCTTTCGAGATCCCATCCAATAGGTAACACCTACGGTGACAAGAGACAGTTCGGTTAGATGTGAAGAAATGCTTGCTGTGAATAAAGTAGATTTGAAGTCATCTTGTTTGCTGACTGAACACTATTTTATCTATCTGAGAAGTTGCTGTTATCGCTTGCTAATAAATAATCTCTCCCTCTCTAGCAGGCAATTTTAGCTGCAAGAGCAGGATTGTGTGTGCGCGGATGTTCTCCCAGGTTCTGAGGTTGAATGTATATATAAACAGACATCCTGAAAATGTTCACCTGATATAGATGTTTTTTTTTTTGTGCAAGACCAGAGAGCATATGGACCAAAGGAAGTATAACATTTTAGTCGTAGGCATGAATAGGCAATGTGCCAGAAAGTGAGTCATAAAAGACGACTCATCCTGTTCTTGACTCAGATTGACTCAAGACTAAAATAGCCAGGGCCATGAGTAATAGGTAGGCCTAAGGATGGCTGCTCTGTTGTTGTTGTTGGACCTTCTAACTGGTCAAAGACATTGAAAGTGCCCTTCTTTGTCATTCTTTTCACTGACAGGTCAAACGCCTGGTTTAGCAGACATACAGTAGATATTTATCTTCAAGAAGACTATGTGTACCTACATTTATAGCTTCACAACATTTCAGATTTATATTAAAATATTTTAGTCTTTAGAGTTTCTTGCATCCAGCGGCGTTCACTGCAATGTAATAGTAATAGGGATGTTCACCTTTCGGAGCCCTGAGAAGCTTGGGTCTTAATTTTTAACTGAATATAAAGACCTTTGACCAGGAACTCTAAACACCAGGTGCAGAATGCACAGTGAGTGCAGTGGCCACTCGAAAAAACTGAAAAATGGACAGAAAAATGGCACAAACGACAGAATACATCAGACTAAAGGTGAAAAGAAAGGCAGTATATGATCCTGTAGACTGTAACAGTGCCTTTTTTTTTCCTTCACAAATACAACTCCAGGCTGTATCTGCACAATGTGATCATCAATGGAAAACCAAACATCTGGTGAACAAAATATAGGCCTTCGGTCCAGACACAAATAATCAAACATCCCTGGCTCTGAATAGGCTGTAATCTGGGACCATACTCTGATTCCTGCGTGACCATTACCGAGGCAACGCAATTTACTTTTGAGAGCTAATTGCACAGAGACAAAGGGTCAGTGAATTGTACAACATGATGAGGCTGAGGTCACCATTGTCAGAAGGCAGTTGTTTTAGTCATCCTTCCAGTGCTGTCTGGACTTACGAAATCGCATCATATTCTGTGACAAACACAGCGATAATGAGTAGGAAAAGAGGCAATCAAGTTGGGCTCTTTAGCTGTTGTCAACATGCCACACAGACTGCCAGCACCAGTAGTAAAGCCACCGAGGAAATCAGTTTGGCACTAACCACAAAGCTCTTTACCCTCTATGCCAAGAAAGTGTCTGTCAGGAAAGCGGGTAGAGGACAATGGTGTAGTCCAGGCTGGTCTCCCCTTAGAGAAGCCACTGCCCTAGAGGTATTGTGATAAATAATGGGCAAACAATAGTGAATGGATAGTAATAAAAACAACACAATAGAGAAGTCCAGGTCCTTTGGAAAGTCCACACGGACCTGTCGGTTAGTTAGCCCATTGACCACCTGAGCCGTGGTGTTACTGGTCCTTAGGCAAGATTTACTGAAGGAGCCTCGAGGCAAGTTTCACTCCTTCTCTGTTTGTGAACAAAACAGGAATGCACAATCACCTTAAAGGCTTTAAGGGTGCAGATTATTTATCAATTATTTTCAGATAATGGTAGATCTATGGGCTTCATGTGCAACTCTAGCTCTCAGGATTGTGACGCTTCATGACCATGGCCTATGAAAACAAATCCAGCTCATTGTAAATGCATTTTCAGCCTTTGAGTGAAAGAGCTTTAAAGTGTAGCAGGGGTTGCTACCTGCGTCAGTGATCACCGGTCTTCAGTGACTAATAATTTAACACACTTTTGTGGGACCGCTGAGAGCGCTGGCTTAAGGCCTGAACATTAATGCACAATGCACCTGTTTTCCAGCCCACAACCACTGATGTGAACAGCTTGTCAACAACTTGCTGGGCTTTCATGATTACATCCTTCTAAAACGGGGTAACCATAAAAAAATATTTTCTCCAGTGTAGTTGCAATTGATTTTTCGGTTTTCTCACCTAAAATTGTCCTTTCAGAATCAAATATTCACTCAATGTAGGCTTGAAAGGTGGCTGGTAAAAACGTTTACTCCTTCAAAACAGTTCAGAAGCTATGGTCAGATTGAATACATGTCAGTTACGACGTACAGTACGTCAGTCGCGACAGGTTTTTACAGCTTGAAAAATTATCAAAAGGTCTCAAACCACTCTTGCAGCATGACCTGCTTCTCTGCTGTCCATCAGTTTGTTCAAAAACACTGATAGTTTAGCATTAACATGGTTATACAAACTGCTGAGCACAGCTGCTGCTGTCTGTGAAGAAGGAACCTACAAACTTTTAACCGCCACCTTTCAAGGATAGATTGGTAGATGAAGTATCACTTTAACAAAGCTGCAGTGCCAGACGTATGGCTGGAGTACACGTCACCCGGTCAGGTGCTGGACTCTTGACATTTTTCCACATCTTGATGAACTGGTCCTTGATGTTCTTGCAGTGTTTTTGCAGATTGATTATCACTGTTGAGTGCCTTTGCTCTCTTTCTTCAGAAATTATTCTTGTTATCTCACCGTCTCTGTAATATCACACCGAGGGCTCATACAGATGCCTGCATCCATACACCTACTCACAAAGCTGTGTGTCCAAACAGGACATTAAATTACCATGTTCTCAGGTGTCCCTTCCTTAGTTTCTGCTGTCTTGAACAGGAAAAACATAGGAACTTATCAGAAGTCTGGCATGAGCTTGACAATCTGGTGTCTCAGATTTAGGCTGTTGTTAGGCCAAGCCATTTTGGCTTCCTGTGATATCAACCAATTTGATGGAGTGTATACAGAGTGCAAAACAGTGATAAAAAAGGAATGAATGCAGATGACATACTGTACATGTGTATATATGTATGACAGAATTGTAGTGGTAATTGTCAGTGGCCTAAATCTGCCTGAAACATCAACCAACTCCCTGAAATCCATTCTGTATACGTGTCTGCAATCACAACACCGGAGACTCAATACTGCAGATTATTACAAACTAACTCTTATTTCACTTGAAATCATTTCTCATCCTTCTTGTTTTAAGTAGATGGAGAAGTATGCCATCATTAAGCTGGACTGTTTACCTGCTTGCTTGTCATCTTCACAGATAAACATGCTGTAAGCCAGAACAGATCCTGCTTAACGCCAGTGAAAAGCGAGGATTTTAGTGGTAACAATCAAACCATTTGTTAGGATATTTTAGTAGTTGACTTTAGCAGGTACTTTTTTTTTCAATTTCTTCTTTCCACGCTTTGACATTTTCCGTTCAAAGTAATTTTGCAATATACCCTAAAAAAAACCCCATGCAGACATTAAAAACATCACACTATAGCATGTACCAAAACCTTGAATATAAACTGGAAACATGTTATCAGCTGGGTTTTTCTTCTGCTACATTTCCCTTGTTCTTCCCCTCAATCAGGCAAAGCAGCACAAAACTACCAACACCAAAGGTGGGCTCTGCTTTCATCAAGCCCCTTTTTCTCTAGGAGCCCACCAGGAGACAGACTTCCCATGGTTTATACAAAGCTCAGGTAATTATTCCACAGACCTCAGAGCATCCACTCTGAAGCAGCTCTGACACCTAAAACATGCTTTAATTGATACTTTCATGTGTCCCTGCTTCTGACGACTGACTGCAGAGGAACCAGGCGCATTACAAGCATTTTTATTTTGTGTTTTGGTTTACAGATAACGGAGTTCAATTCAAACACCAGTGATTATGTGCAATGTGAAAAAAAGTGATACGCTGGTGTTTGAGCACCTCACATGACTGGAGAATGATGACAAACCATTAATGACAGAATGGCAGCTAGTAAAAGAAGCAGACTGTAATCCCTTTAGCCAAACTCATTCAAGTCCTTTGATCGGATGCCATAATTAACACTAGGGCATCATTTTGACCCAGATTCTTATTTGCTTCATAAAATTGTTTTCTAGGTTCTTCAACTGCAAATATTCTTTCTGGCACCAACTCCACAGATCTCGTCTTGCAAACATATTCAAGTGTTTCACAGTCTAGTAGTTCACATTCAGCAGTTTTTTCTCTACATTTGGCAGAAGAAATGAATACCCTTCTGCATGGCTCCCTCTGTACTCCAAGATTTGTTGTTATGTAACAGTTACATAAGAATAATAATATAATAAACACAAAGGATGTTTAAACTTTAAGCTATGCAGACCCCATGTAAGCTCACTATTCTCTACATTTTCCCTGGCTCGAAATAAAAGAAAAACAGCTCAACATTACACCTTTACCTCTTCTCTCCAATACATACAGTAGATGAAATGTAGTCTTAAGTTTTTATTTTATTTCTATTTTTGTCACAAGTGAAATGTTGAATAAGACCCATGAGGGATCTTGTTTTTCCCCTCCCTCTAATGTTGGCATTTTTACAAACAAAACCAGCAAGCACAGTTAATTTAGGTTGAAGTAGCGATAACTGTTTTTATTTTTTTATTATCTTAGAAAGTTATACAAGGTAGCCTATTCTATTCACCCAGCAGACATGGAGTCAAATTAGTGCTCTAAAAGCAAACGGGTTGATAGAGCGGTGACACTGAACTGAAACAATAAAGCTGCAGGCCATGAAACCAAAACAATGAGCTGAAAGATGTTAAAACGCTCCATGGAACTGAGAGAAACTGCAGAGTCGGGTGATGATCTAATGAAATTTGTCAGTACAAACAACCACTTTCACACTACATGAGCACATTTGATCCATTGTTGACATTGATCCATTGTTAAAAATACTGATCAGTGCAGCTTTAACTTCGGCACATCATTTGGTCACTTTTAACAAAAAACAGATTATAGCTACATTTAGTTGGCATACTAAGCACTCCAGAGGCCAATTTATTCTTCGGTACAAAGTGTCAGTTGACAGAACTTTGTCACATGATGGGTTGTATTCGTGGTACAGAGAAAGCCTGAACTGTTACTATAGCAACCAAAGGCCAAGCCCAGGTAAGGTTTCTGTAAAAGATATAGCGGCTCACAACAAGCAGAAAACTTTGCATAATATAGAGGAGAGAAGATATTTAATTTTGGAGGAAGGAGAGGAAGGCAACAAGGTGGCTTGTACATCTCCTTATTATGACGAGGTAGGTAACTCCCAGCTTGTCTGACACATATGATCGCATCTGTGATCAGTCAAAAAAAGCAACACTCGAATCCATCAAAACAGCCCTGTATCATTTCTGTCCTGCGACATGTTGAATGACACTTAATCACTGAAGTATAAATCAAGATTCAGACACTGAGAAGACCACCTGGAATATGTCACATCAGTCCACGTTAAACTGGAGTAAATCAGAAAATCTGTGGTGCACAGTATCATCGCAGTGGAACATCTGCTTAAAGACAATGCTTTTGAGTATTTGTTAATACCGGCACCCACTTAAACGGCTTGAATAAAATAAGTGTTTTGAAGAGTATAATGAGAGAGTGTGATACAGCCATTAAAATGTATGAAGTCTGGGGCAGATGTTTCATTCCATTTTAGCCATTTTACACATAATGAGAGAGATGCTGTGATGACTGTAGCTGCACTGTACGCTCTGCTATGACTCACTACCCTCGGCAGAGCTCAACTGTCCAATGAATCCTAAAATGAGAAAATGCATTTCACACTGGCTGGATGTTGAAGCACCAGTGAAAGGAGGCTAGGTGTGAGCGGTGTGTGAAAATCCGAGGTCTTTTCTGCTGTGAAGTCTTTCTTTAGATTGCTAAGGTCCTTTAGCTTTATTTCTCACATTAAGGAATGACAGGGAGGTGGGAAAGGAGGGTGTTACATGTTTAAAAGGTAATGGGCTGCAATAAATACATATTTCATCAGTTACTCTGCAAATTACTGTCCTGATGAATTGATTAGTTGACTTATTCAAATTTCCATAGAACTGTCATAGAACACTAGCAAAATCAGCATGTCTTCACGTTTAAGAAGCTGAAACCAGTGACTTTAGTTTTGCTTAAAAATGACTTAAGCAATGCATTGATTCTTTAAAAAAGAATACATAATAATAATAAAATACATAAAACAAACTACTAAATGTACATTTGGAAACCCATGAGCTTAACATCTGGCAACTTAAAACAAAAAGTCAGCAGGTTAAGTTTTTTTTACTGCTGTGACACATTTTAAGATATGGTGTAACCATTTGCAACGTGAAATACAGTACGACTGAAATAGCGTAGGATTGATGTGATCATACAAATCGTTTTTTATTATTTATCTCATCATTTTACTAATTAACTGTTAAAAAACCCCAAACCATCTGCCTCTGGCTGCACATTTGTGGCGATGTGTGATCACGTCGTGCCGCTCTGCACCATTCAGTCAACATGAATTCCCAGAGAAGCCGATTTTTAATTTGTTGAGCTACTGTCGTCATGCATCACTGTGATTGGTACACCTGCTTCAGAGTGATATGGACAGTGATGTGACTGGCTAAGAGGGTATGTATCAATCACCACACCCTCCAATTTGTGTTCACCTTGACCCAGCCCTGTAACTATTTGCGCTGCTGCACCTACATGAGCCAAAGTAGCAGGTGTGCTTAGGGCCCTATTTTAATCGTGCAAGCCTAACGACAAACGCAAAGTGGTAGGTCTTGGGCGGACTGTGAGGACGTCTCTGAATGCATTTTGTACCAAGAGAAAGTGACAATCTTTCTTATAGCCCCTGTCCCACTTAATTGTGTATCATGTGTATGTGGATAGAAATAAACTCATTGTAAGTTCGTAAAATTCACTGACCGTGTTATTTTTGTGAAAGTGTCAAAATGAATGACAAAGGTACTGCCCTAAACACCCTTTGGAGCTGATTAGTTGATCATTCAATTAGGCGACAGAAAATGAACTGGCAACAACAAATTTTGTCGAGTTTCAGCTTCTTAATTGTGAGGAGTTACTGCTTTTGCCTGTGATAGTAAACTGAATATCTCTGGGTTTTGAAGTGTCGGTCAAACAAACAAGTGATTAAAGGACGTCCACTTAAACTCTGGGAAATTGTGGCTGTTACTTTTTTCCCCTCACTATTTTCTGAAAATATTTGGAATATTATTCGATAATTAAAACAATCGTTAGTTAGAACGACATATATTGAACAATGTAAAAATTTACAATTATGCACATGAACTAAGAACATGTACAATTTGAATATTTCTGTATTTGCAACCCATCCACTATATATGTTTTGTGTGGTGGTGGTGCACCCTTGACCTTTAAACACAGGTGCAGGTTTGTGTCTAGTTGCCGTGGTTTAAGTGTGGGGTTGTTGAGTTGTTAGAGATAAAGGGAGAATGAGGGCATACTATAGTGCTGTGCAACCAAGGTACAGAGCTCTTAATCCCTAAAATAATCCTGTCGACTGTGGCCAGTGGGACACATCTGAAGCATTCTGGCTATAATCCACACAGACCCAATGCTGAAACCAACACCTAACATCGCAGACACAGAGAACAGTATAAAAACGATCTCATAGCGTTAAGAAACTTCCAAAATCTCACGTCAGAGTGTGGAGACTCTGAAGTTGATTCTGAATTTAAGATTATTTTTTTTTATTACAGCACTGACTGAGGGAGCTTGTTTGTCAGACCCCTGACTACATGTAAAATGAAAGCCCCCCACTCTGTTGTTACCAAAGCAGTTACAACAAACCCTGTACAGCATCACCTTGTCCGCTCCAGCTTTGGGTGCCCTTAAGGTGAACCTGCCCTCATCCCCACCACTGCATACAAATGAAGTGACCCGTGCTGGAATGGCTTTGGTTGAGTGGTTTTGTCTTGTCTCACGTGCATGGAAGCAGCTGAGTCAAAGCGGTCCACTATATGTAGGAAGAAGTCATCTCTCATGTGTAAATAATAGTGAAGGGCTACATGTGTACTGTAGCCCCTCTTTACCCTTGTTTCTCACCCTCACATGTCCAAGATTTCACAAGCTGTTTATTTCAATTTGAGCACAAGTCATCACCAGTCGTTCCACTATGACTAATTTGTGTACAGAAAATCGTTCAAAGCTCTACGTGAGTAATCTCTGGATTAATTCACATTATTGATTCTTTTTTTTTTTTTTTGAAGAATGGACGTTGACTGAATGAATTCAACTTCGAGTGAATAGAAATGAATGGGGCTTACAAATTAGTGGCTGAATACAAGTTGAGAGCTGGAATTCTGAGAGGATAAAGAGTACCCTTTGCTGGGGCATAATGGGTGAGCATTTTTCCACCCCAGACAATTCCTCCTCATAAATATGTGAATGAGCTCTGTGTAATACATTCACATCAAAGCTGAGTCCACTGCACACGCATCTACTGTTAAATGTCACATTCAAAACCCAGCTAGACAAAGCATGATCAAACATTTAAGCAGTCTACTGCGCCATTATCCGTTGGACAAATAGTATATTGTCTGGGATTCTATTTCCTAAGGCAAACGCTACAATTATTCACTATTACTGTCAGATAGCACTAACACACTATTGGACCAAAATGTCAGCACCATTGAATCACAACCACCACACAAAGATAACCATTGAGCGATTAGGATTACAGTGTACTCCAGCACCTTTGCTTAAACAGCATTTATTTCTTACATTCAGCCATCTTAACAGAGATATCCAAACAAAGGCCAGGAGTGCACCACCTGAACAGATTTACTGGGAAACAGTTCTCATTTGAATTTCCAGTAGCAATGACTCACAGCGGTAAAAACTTAGGAGATGAATGAGTCTGCATTTCTTTCACGAAATTGAAGGATGCTGCAGGCTTAAAACACATTTTAAATCACTTCAGTTATTTCGGTTTGCTCCAGGCCTCCCGCAGATCAAAGCAGGCACAATTTGCCATCTTGGACAATACAATACACTTTATTGTACAAAGCCTTTTTAATTTCAGAAAGAATGTGTCATGCTTTGCCCGGGACGGGGCCGTGATCAGCGGGATCACCTGCACCTGCGCCTCATTAACCGCTTCACGGCAAGACATATAAGCCCTGGCACTGGATCGACGCCAGATTATCCTCGATTGCATGCAGGTTGCACAGCTTGGGTTCCTTATGCCCTGTACTGACTCTGTTCATGTATCTGCCCTTAGTGACGACCGCGGCTA
>JAVQJF010091590.1:0-11393 GCA_036023855.1 Gadopsis marmoratus
CACACACACACACACACACACCTCTCATGGGCCTCTCCTCCACCCTCTCGTGCTCCTTTTTGTTTCTGGTGAACTTTGAAATGAAAAGCCACTTGCGTTTCTCCGAGCACATGATCTCACAGAGCTGAGGCCAGAGGCTTGCTGACTGTACTAACAGTCAAACGATGGAAAACACAATCACAGGTCAGCAGAACAAACCTCAGGGTCAGAGGTCACAGAGTTATAGTGACGTTTACAGTTAAAAAAACCCAAGTGGAACAGCTGAGAATAACAATACATTTTTTTTTTTATATAAAGATTTTTTTCCAAACACCAGAGGAGCCAGCAGGTCCTGTTCCTTTTTGATGTTGTATCTTGTTTAAACACATTTCACCTCGTCCCAGTTTGGAGCATCTTTGCTGTGACAGCAGAGTGTGTGTTCAGATTTGAGCTGTGGGTGTTTCCGTGTGCACAGGCTGCGATGAATGACTGCGTGCTGACTGTGTGCAGACACAGAGGCCAAACAGAGCCACGCCCCGCACTCCAACACAAACACTGAATTCCAACGAGCCCACTCCTCGCGCACACAGACCAGAAACCAGGACCAGGACCCGAGGGGCCCGAGCGGGATTCGGACCGCGGCGGTGCGTGTGTGTTGCAGCGTTCCCCGTTGGCAGAGCTCCCCCGTCATTTCCACATCACACTGACAGGAGGACCGAACGCAAACCACAGCAGGGACTCTCTGCAGCGTCTGCAGTCTGAACAGGAAGCGGGACTGACTGTCAGCAGAGTTTCCCCCACACAACTGTTCAGCCACACAAACCCCAACTCGCCACATCTTGTGACAACTTGTGTTTTGGCAAAGTTTTAATAAACATGTAGGAAAATGGGCCCGCTGCCAAAATGTAACTCTTTAAATAGATGTACTTCCCCTGAATAATTGGTATTAGGGGTGTGCTGTCATACATGCAAATGGTCCACAATACAATTGTAACAATGATAAATTATACACCACAGAATAAAGACGATTTAATAATGTTGCATATTATTTATATTGATTAAGCTCAGATTCAATAGATGTCTTCTTTTTCTTGGTAATAAACTGGTAACAATGGTATCACTCATTAAACACATGGCCGTTGCCGTGTGATGCAGCTCCATTGCTCGTTTTCCCTGAAGTTTAATACATTTTCATAAAATGAAATAATTCCTTCTGATGTTAGTGGAGTCGCTGTTTATTTAAGGGGGCGCCTCCGCAAACATTGCATGGGAACTCTCGGGATATTCAGTTTACTATTACATAATCGGAAGAGTTTTAGAAAGTAAATAGAGAGCTGGACTGAAACACACGTGTGCATGACACACATGCACACGCAGCACCTGTTGGCTGTGTGAGTACAGGGAAGTGAAATCTTGACTGTTGCCAACACAACATGAGGAAACCATCGAGCCTTCACTTCCTGTTGGCTCTCCATCCGCCCTCCATCTGCTCACTTCCTCCTCTGACTGGGAGGACACACACACACACCTATAATCTTTAAGTACACCTCAGACTGAAAGACTCCAGAGACGGGTGTGTTTTTAATGTGTTCAAAACACTTTTGTTTTTCCATCTTTATCGGACTCGAAAAAACTAAAACAAATAGTCAATTTTCCACGTTTTGCGGATGGGCGACACCAACACCTATCCCAGTAGATGATATTGGTCAGCTGACTTTTTGTATAATTTATGCATCGATGTGCTTTGATTTGTGAGGTTTTAATTTGCTAGGTCAGTATCTCAATTGACTATTTGCATGTACAAACATACTATTTACATATAGTGATAAAGGATATTATCCATATTTAACACTCCGGACAGGTCCCTGTCGTTTGTTTACAATTCTTCTACATGGACATAACTGACTACCTGTGGACCACAGACAGTAAAATTTAAGAGTGTGAGCACATCTGTATATGCAGTTTGTTACGGAAACGTCACACCATCATCCTCTGATTGGATCACGGAAAGACTAACTTTGAGGACAACGTGCTCAGGAGTGACCACACAAACCCGAAGGAATGACCAGCAACAGTCAATGCGACCACACACAAACACACAGAATGAGATTTAGACTAGAACCGATTTAGGATACACGTTTAGACAGTGATGAAATGATGAAGCACTAACGGAGTCAGTTCACGTGCAGCTCTGTTCTGTGCGTTTCAGTTCAGGCAGCCTCTTGGTGAAAACCTCTCTCCTGCAGCATCCCTCTCTTTATTCTCTCATCTTTATCAGTTGTTAACATGCTGCAGAGAGATGCCAAGTAAGCTGCCAGCATTAAATACACACACACACACACACACACACACACACACAGTGGACAGCATGATCTGCACCAACACCAGTCTACATTACTGCATTCTGAATATATGGAGGTGAACATTAAGGAGCGGTTGTCCCTGCGTCAATTGCTTCTGATATGAACAAGGCAGTCGTGCTTCACTCTCTCTTCTTGCCACTGCCGCTTTCTGGAATAATATTAATCGATATCAATCAAATGATAAAGACCTTTATAGCAACATTAATACTGTTACAGCACACAGCGCAGGTAATACACTCACATACACACATTCACACACACACACATCCATGTCTGTTAGTACACAGCGTCACACACACACACACAGAGCTCACTGTAGCTCATCACATTCACCACGAGCTTCAACACCTCTCTGCACCAACGACTTCATCAGGATTAAGACACACACACACACACACACACACACCGAACGTGTCACAGCAGCACCTTTTCACATCCAGGAGGTGAGAAAAGTTAAAGTTAGAGCACCAAAAGGGAACAATCTGCTAAAACAGACACAAATCCCAGAAACCATCCTTTAGGGTTTCAGATCTTCAGTATATAATGATGAATGATGACAGCACACACAGATTGGGCCATTTAGAAATCAGATATTCATTTATTTTTTTCTTAACTCATTTGTGCATCATTTTTTATCTTTTATATTGTTATATAATCTAGATTTCCCTCATATGTTCGCTTTTTTTTATTACTTATTGTTCACTTTCTTTTTACTCGAGTGATTTGTGTTAGTTAACTTTAATCTTATGATCTCAGTATGTACGTATTGCAGACGGAAGGATGCATGAAAGCAGGAAATGGCAGCGCCCTTATTACATCTATAAGAAACAAACAGCAGCATCACTTTAATTAATCATTGTTTCCTCTCCAAATTAAGAGCTTTTCTGTTTGGACTCCATGCTCACATTCTCACCTCCCAACCTAACCCGTTTGTGTCAGATGGGTGTGGTTTCCACTTCATCTGAAGGTAGTACACAAAAACAGCACAATCTGCTTGTGTCAGATAAACCACACGTGGGCCTAAAAAGTGTGCGACACCTCGGATTCACCGTCCACGTCTCTTAATTTTTCTCATCGACTTCCAAACTGGCCAATCAAGAGCTTTGTGGCTGCGATGAGGACTGGTGACGTCATCTGCCCGCCACTCTGTGACAGCGAGCGGGTCACATAAGTTTCAGGAGAATCGCCATGTGAAACTTTTAATCACGCGACATCAATCTGTGCTAACAATGTGTGAATCAGGAGCTCCGGTATTTGGATCCGACACACACTTAAAAATCAACATTTCACATCTGCTGCTGCTCGTCTCATTTTCAGCCTGGAGCTAAAAAGGTTGTCACCATTAATTAGGTAACCAATAAAAGCAAATGTGTGCATTTTCGCAGCCAACAAAAGTTATTTAATTCATTAGTTACTTGCAAATTATGAAAGCAACACCTAATTACATTTGATGAGCAGGTCTCATCAAAGTGTTTGAACCCAAACACTCGTGTTCTCACAAATACCACAAGTGTGCGTAGTTTTGATTCTGTTCATCCTTTATAAAAAGGTTGCTGTTGTTGAACGCTCATCCTGCTGCTCAAACCTTCCTGTCTGTCACACACACACAAACTCCCACATTCCCACCTACTAAACACCTGCCAACCACCACACACACACACACAGGCGTTATGTATGTGTGTGTCAGGAGGACACTCAGATGGTCCAGTTACAATCATCAATCCTGCAGACGCCTCCACGTCATCTGTGTGGATATTCCCAAAAAGCAGGTGCAGAGTGAACCCACAGCAACAAGGGGTCTCCATGTACGACAGTCATGTCCAGTGAAGAGGAATACTACACCACGATGGGAGTCCATTATCATCTCTACATGGACAGCTGGGATCCATTATTGTCACTTCTACAATGTCCACTGACCAGAGGAACAATGGGCGTCTGTGTTTAAGTCCTCATCCATGTTTCTGAAGTGTGTTTGTAGTGAGCTCAATCCATGGTCAGGTTATTTTCACCAGTCAGCTAACTGCTAAGGGAGCCTGAAGCATCAGTACCGTTGCTATGGTTACCTGCACTTTAACATATAGCTTGTCTTGATGGAGTGAAACAAAGGCATTATAATCCGTGTATTATATTACTGAAATTGTAATATTAAAACCAAAACTTAGATTAAGATTTCATCTTAAAAGTAATAACTATATTTTAGAAAGTATGGAATATATCATTTAAAAAAAAGGTGTACTTGAAAACAGGGCTTTTTTCTAAAACAGTGGTTTTGAAAAACTTACATTTATGTTTGTATCTGTACGTGTAGTTTTACAAATGTAGCCCAGGGGTTATTCCCCAGAGCTAAAACGTGCATTCCAGTGGAAACCCCACAGTCTCTACTGTAGTAGGGAAATAACCCCTGGGCTACACAAACTTGTGCATTGACCTGAAGCTGCAGTATGTAAGTAAAGTTCTGTCCCAGTGTAGACCTGAAAGGACACCTGCCAGCCAATCAGAAACAAATATTTTCAAAGGCCATGGTTTGCTTTAAACACTCAAATAAAAGTCACTATTAAAACAAACAGTCTTAAACAATAGCGAGAGATTTTTATTCTCAAGAGGTTTTCCAGGTTAACTGAAGGTTAAATTTAGTCAATGGATAAATAAATAAAACATGACACAGGGTTGTATTTCCGCAGTTCTACATTGCAGTGGGGTAAACTCTCTTCCTTCCAGCAGGGTTATAAAATAACGATAAAGGCCAACAGCTCCATTATAACCACAAACACTGAGGATCTGCTCAGCAGAGAGCTTCCATATCTTAAATATAGGACTGAGTCATTAATAATTGACGTGGAATTACATAAGAGACAAAGAGTGTGCACTGGATCTGGTTCACAGGAAGGGATTCCATCTGCAGAGGGCTTTCCACAGCTCACTGAATTTTAAAAACCTCTGTCCACATCAGCATGGCGGCCGGTTCGTTAGGTCCCAGCTGCGAACGATACTCTGGCTGCTACAGCAGCAGGAGCCTCTGTAGGTGTAGGACTGCATGGTGCCCACGCAGTGGTGGATCATTTATGCCCATCTTTTCCATTCTGATCACAAGAATGAAGCCTCTTGACTGGATGCACTCTGTGGTTAGTGTTGGACTGTGCTTCCGTTAGGACACCCACAAATATATCAAGGTCACTCATGACATGATACTATCACAATAGGTACCATCATGCAGGATACATGATACACACCGTGAGACTATGTAAATTGGTCAGCTGTCAGAGATGTTGCCAGCATTCTACCGCTTCAGTGACTCTGACTGGAATAGTTCAAATGATAATACTGGATTGGCTGGAATGTGGAAGCACCACATAGTTCTGTAACTGATTAGTCATGAATCAGCCAGGAATTTTCTTGATTGGTCGTTTGGTCTATGAAATTAAAAATGTCCATCACCAGTTTCTTGAGAGTCCGTGTTCTGTCAACAAACAGATTAACTTGACAATATGGTATAAAATGTATATGCGATGGAGGATTTTATCCAAATTTCCCAACCTTCATGCAGGCAATTCTGCAATTGTCTAAATATCGCAAAAGACCGTGATCTGTGTTACATCACAACTGTGCGACCGTTTCTTATAAAAAGGGACAATTTCTCAAAAGAGTCCATCATAGACCGCGTTTCAAGCTCAGATTTGTCATTTCAACAGCAACAATAGTTTCAATGAAATATAGTTTCTTCAGGCCGAGTATCATAAAAGCATCAAGGCAAAAAAATAAAACCTGAGTGTGCAAGAGCAGAAAGATAAGAACTTATGTTATTAATCTAAACAGCATGCTAGTAAGCATTCCTCCTCATTACTTTAGTTTTTGCACATGGTCCCTGATAACTACCTGGAATCAAAGAATCATTATTGTCTCAATTTCACCGACAGCTGTCATGGACCAATACTTGTGAACAGTCTGGCAGTTCACAGTTCAGCAGCGAGGGAGGAAACCTTCCTGCCCCTGAGTGACAAAGATCACTTCAATCTGCAAATCAAGTCAAAGATGGATTAGACTCAATCTGGAGTCTGCAGAGATCACAGTGGCACGTTTGTTTGCGGCCCCATTGTCAGTGTAGCAGGTTGGTCCCAAGGTAACCCCCTTCAAAACCACATATGCAGAAAGAAAGCATGCATTAATGTCTAGATAGACATCGCAGGGCCACCCACAATTCATAGATCCGTGGTTACACTGTAACTCTCGTTTAATGTCTAAACTGGCTGAGGAACAGCTCGTGTTTACGCCCCGAATGGGACGTCGTCGTCTTCTTCAGGGACGCGGAGCACAATACAGTCACTGCTGACATTGCAGAGAGATTGTTTTTGGCCTAGAGGACAGAATTACAATATTTTCTCCGGAAAAAGACAAAGAACTCCTGTTTCAGACCAATTCAGGCCAAATATTCACGACGAGACGAAGCTGTCCCATCCCAGCTTGACTCAAGACGACGGATGGCGTCACCTGCAACTCAGCTTGTCAAGTCGCCAGTGGCTGGTTTTAGAAGACAAAGAAACACCTGTATCAACAGCCAATCAGCTCGTTTCGACTCGTCTCGTTGCAAATCTTTGGTCTGAACTGGGCTTTAGAATGAACATCATCGACTGGGACCAGGGTCAGCGGATAGCTAATTTAATAACCCCAAAACAGTAGATTCAGAATCACAGCGAGGGCTTTTTAATAGAGCCGCCATTTTGAAACCAACATTTGACACGTCGCATAGGGAGAAATGTATCAGCGAAGACGAAACACAGCAACCAGTTTCTTCAAAGACAAAAGCCTCGGTCACCCACAGTTCACCGCAGCCACACGACAGCAGGTGAAACACAATCACATACACGGTGGGCTGATCGGGCATTTCAGCCACCAGTGAGAACACTGAACTAAAAAACACCCGACATTCACCATCTCCTCTTTTCTGTTTGTCAAAAAGCCTTGTGGGAAATGTAGGAAACCCCCTGCTTTACGATGACGCACGAGAGAAACATTGATACAAGTGAAATAGAATAAAAAACACGTCATTAATGCTCAGTGGAGAGCAGCCATGCGTTTCCCTTTCATCACAGCCATCTCAATGTAGCAGACACTTGCTGGTATAATGTTAAAAACAAAGGTTTGCAGCCATTTTTCTCTTCGATATCATTAAAAACACACATCGCTTTGTCAGCCACTGGTCAGACATCTTTTGTGACCAATTGTTTAAACAAAAACTGGTGGCAGTAATACTAATACTAATAGTATATCACAACATTGCAGAGCTTTATCCCCTGGAGCCACGGTAACAGAGGAGAGGGTGATATCTGGGACACTCTTGACTGTAAATAAATCAAAACTGAAGTATTAAATCTATTCTTCTGCTCGCTGCTGAAGGAGCCTGAACCTCCTGCAGGACGTTAAGAGGACAGACGCAGTCAGCGCCCGTCACTTCCTGTGGTCGTCAGGCGCTCAGCAGCAGCCCCAGACAGAGCTCCTCGGCCTGCAGGTAAACCTCACTGTAGACGCGCGTCAAGGATGGAGCGATAACATCAATGAGTGGATGAAAGCTGCATTACTGTAAGGCCGAATTCATTGGGATTCCTTCAGCAGCATGTAATGAAATGTAACTTTGTGTTTGCTTTGCACCAAGGACCCATTATCCTGTGCAGGGTGTCGGACGGCTGCACCCAATCACAGCACACGTGGACAGGTGGTCAGTCTATCACAGGGCTGACGTATATGCTGTGAATTCTCATGTAAAAGACCATATTCAAATCATCGCAAACGGCACAAAGACATAAAAAGGTGGTTCAGATGATCAGTATGATGTACATTTCCACGGAACAGAATCATGGCATACACTTACAACACGATACTCTTTTCATTCACTAATAATTTCAAGCCTTCCCATGTTGTTTTGACTCAATCCGTGTTAAGCTACTACCAATGACTCGTAACACTTCCTGCTGATTTTCCACATTAAAACTGGAATGGAAACCACACCCATCCAGCACAAAACCCGGCACTGTGCCAGTCTGGTTTTGGTTTTGCAGTGCACCCACTCATCGTGTATTGAGCGTAACTGGAGACATTCGCATGCTGACATCAGGGTTCTGCCACAGTGTGCGGACCGAGGGTGTAACGTACGTGTCCACTGGGCATCAGTGTCACGTTCAGCAGAGGACAATATAAAGGAAGTGCTGAGGAAATCAGGAAATGTAAATCAAAAGGTCACCCCGGAGACACTGTAAACAAAAACAACCAAATCCACGAAACACGTGAAAGAGTTAAGAAGATCACTTGTGGCAGCACTGTGCTGACACGGAACTACGCCCAAACTCTGACAGACGAGCATATAGAAAACTTCCCCACAGGCTGTGAGAATGTCAGCTCCTCTATGCAAGTTGGCAAAGACGCTGACCTCCGCAGAAGCACAATTCCAGCTGTCTAGCTGGGACTGCAACAGTTATTTACATAGTTGCCGATTATTTTTTTGGCAAATAGGTTAATCGACTTATTTCACCTCTAGTCGTAGCAGGCGTGGCCCACCGTGCCCGAAGCAGAGGCCACCCCCTGCTAACCTCATAAAAAATAAATGTACGTTTGTTGAAAAAGTTACGACGTTAGCCTTCGGGGGAGGAAACGGCAGAGGAGCCATTTCTCACAGCAAATGTCATTATATGTAGCGAAGCTATTGTTATGGCCGCCATCTATTAACTATTAGTCATCAAGTCACAAGACAAGAGGCACCAGGGTCTCGGTGGTAAAACGCCTCAGCTGAACATTTGCATGGGGGGGGGGGGGGCCCTGAACATGTCTGAAGAAACCCACAGACTACCACACATCAGTCTTAAATCACTAGTGTTGACCATTTAAATCCGTCTGTAATATTTTACCTGGTGAAGGTCTGAGGGCTGAAAACGTGTTAATCAAGTCAGAGCGTTCGATCCAGTGCATCTGTCATGAAGACTATCTGCTTTCCCCCTTAAATTCAAATGGACATAAACAAGTGTTGGTAGCAGGCGACAGGCTGATGAGTTGCATCAATGAAAACAAGCACATTTTATACCAAACTAGCTGTCCCCCCCTTTAGGAACCAGCAAACCACACTGAGCCATCGCTCCACTCGGAATCACCCACAATTCCACCTATTTCTATACGCGGACGTCAAAGTTTCCCTTTGCAAGAGGCTGCTTGTCTTCCTGGTGAATTCAGCAGCAGAGCAAAGCAATGCCCTCGTTTGGAGGTCACAGGCTGAGGGAGAGTCACCGTGAGCCAAGATGCGGGATCCCCCCTCCTTTCTAACGCAATAAGGCAGGACACACCCAGACAGGAGGAGGGGGGAGGGGGGGAGGGGGGGGATGGGCGACGGATGAAATGAGACCAGGAGGAGGAAAAAGAAGCAGAGCTGCCGCTGGTGCTGCTGCTCATCCGCCCCAATTTAGCAGATGACGCAATGACGGCTCCTCGCGAGCTGAAAGCACGTTCATTAAAAAAAAAATATTTTTTTTTAATTTATTTATTTTTATTTTGCCCGCACTCTTTTTTTGTGTGTGTTCACTGCCGTCCGTCTTCACGGCGGCCTTTAAAAAAAAATAAAAAAATAAAAAAATAAATAAAAAGTCCTATTTACCACGTGACCGCTGAATGCGGGCCAACCGCCCCGACAAGTCCGGCTCATCGCAGCAACCAGTGGTCGCTGCAAACAGCGTGCGTGGGGGGTTAGTTTGTACCACGTTACCGCGGACAATGGGTGCTTTTTGGTCACCAGGGGAAACAAAAACACTGCAGGCGGAGTCTGTGAGCGAAACTGCTTCCAGACGCTCCGCCAGCAGCCGGCCCGTCGCCGGGGAGACCCGCCGCCATTCACGTGTCCTCGCTGGGGCAGCGGGACGTGCACGTCGCTTCACCCTACTCCGACGCGGGGGGCTCTTATCTCCGGCCCCCAGTGCCCGCACAAGCACCTTTATTTCACTAAAATGGTAACTTTGACCAAGTGACGCGCAACTCGCGAGCACACGGCGAACACACGGGCGAACCGGAACTCGCGCACCGACACTAAAAAAGTTGCCGTTTCGTCAAAAGTCAAGCGACAGTCGGACCTGCTTCAGGTGCGCTAGACGTCCGAGCGTCCGAGCTGTCGTCCCGGTTAGTCGAACGGCGACGTCGGGGGTTTTCCTGCGTTTTCACCTCCGCGTCGTTTGAATGGAGGCTGCGGGACCCGAGCTGGCAGCTCCCCCGGGGCGCCTCGGGGGCTTTTAGCGACGCACCGTCCGGGTTCATCTTGCGGAACACGGGATAAAATGTTGGCCGCGGTGTGTCCGTCCGTCCGTCCGCCTGTCCACACCTGTGGAGCCGCGTTCAGGCTCGCCCTGTAGCCGCTTTGCTACAGTGGCCGTCAAGGTGAAGAAACGGCGTGTAGGTGAACCAGCGGCACCCGGACGCTGAGCGGCGACGTGCCGGACTCCTTCCAACAGCGGACCCCGGCAGAACACACGACCGCCGCGTCGGCTCTCGTTCTTTCGGCCGCGGTTAAAAAGAAGCGAGACTTTGCGGCGGATAAAGTTTGACGCACGTTACCTCCTCGTCCTCGTCCTCGTCCTGCGGCTCCGGTTGCTGAGTGCAGAGTCTTCGCTTCAGAGCGGTTCGTCCATTTCCCAGCAGGGCTCCAAGTTGACAACTGCAGTGGTGGGAAATGATTGACAGCCCGGGTGCGTGTAGGGAGGGAGGGAGGGAGGAGGAGGAGGGGGGGGGATCTTCAGCGTCCTTTTTGTTCCTGCGTTTAATACCCGTTTCTTTTCACAGCAAGTACATTCGTGGAGGCTCTGGCTCCTGCAGCGGCAGCCCCGAGGAAGGAGGACGAAACCAAAACCAGATCCAGGATCAATCCGCCGAGAGGAAGAAACAAACCCTCCTCCTTCTCCTTCTTCTTGTCCTTCTTGTCCTTCTTCTTCTCCTTCTTCTCTCTCCTGGAATAAAAGCAGAGGAGGGCAAGGCTCTGATAACAAAGAGCAGATCCAGTAAATGAGGACTGGTGGTGTGTTTGTGTTGGAG
>JAVQJF010091602.1:0-22171 GCA_036023855.1 Gadopsis marmoratus
AATGTCCGATCAGATCAGATCGGGGGGGAAAGCGGGCATACAAAGCAGCGTTTGTACAAATCAAGCTGTCATGGGCACATGCCTCTGCGAGCTCGCTCCCCATTCAAACACACACGGCCACGCTGAATAGCAGCATAAGAAACGTTTGCACTGCCTACCTCCAGAGCGTGTGCGCCCGAACTGCGTGTTTTTTGTTTTTTTGCTTTTTCCTTCCCCCGCCGCAACTGGGATCCTCCTCAGCCGCTTAGGACAGTATCAGAGATGCGTCTTTGCCCCGAAATGCAAACACTTCCCCTGCATGTGCCCCCCCACCCACCCACCACCACCCTCCTCCTCCTCCTCCTCCTGCTGCTGCTCCTGCTGCTCCCCGCCACCGCCACCAGCAGCACCAGCAGCACCACCAGCAGCAGCAGCAGCAGCGGCGGCGGCGGCCCGGGCCTCCAATAATAGCAGGTGGACGCGCCTCTCAGTGATGGAGGCAGCGCGGCTCTCCGCTCCCCCGCCGCTCCATTTTCAGTCGCGGAAGAATTCGTATTCCAGGGATGCGCGCTATCGTGCGGCCAGCGTGTCCGAGCGTCGCCGCTTTTCTCGGGACAAACCGGGGCACGTCGCCTCTCGAACTCCCGATCCGCGGCCGCCCCTTCTCCGCCTGCGTATCTGCCGCTCACGAGACGCGCGATGTTGCCATTGTCGCGGCGCGTTCTGTCCTCCGTTTTCCCTTTTTTTTTTTTTTTTTTTTTTTTTTTTTTTGTTTTTTTTTGTTTTTGTGTGTCGTGGAGAGGAGAGGAGAGGAGAGGAGAGGAGAGAGAAAGGGAAAGGAAAAGAGGGGCAGAGAAGTGAGGAGAAGAACGGAGAGAAAGGGAGGGAAAGAGAAGAGAGAGATGAGATGAGAAGAAGAGAAAAGGGAGAGGAGTGAAAGCAAGGAAAAGAAAAGAAAAGAAAGGAAAAGATGAGAGGACAGATGGATGGATGTTGTAACAGAGAATGGGGAGGTGAAAGAGGGCGGTAAGCTGGCATGGTGTTTGCGAGCAAATGTATGCGTCACTGAAGCTATTCCAAGATGCACTCTCTCTCTCTCTCTCTCTCTCTCTCTCTCTCTCTCTCTCTGTCACACACACACACGTACACACACATTTTGATAGGCTTTGGCTGTTTCCTTGACAACAGTATAGTATTTTCGGAGATCAGAGGTGGCAGTTGTTCATACGTGTGTTTGTGTGTTCGACACAGTTGTTAAAAGCTGGTTAGTTATAAGGGATGTGGTCAAAGTTGCAAAACAAGGTAATTTATTCTGGCCAATTTGATGGTTTTGCGTCATTTTAAAAAGGTTACTACTGTGAAATTAGTCATCAGATTTGACAAAGTTCCTTAAAACAATATTCAATAAACGTACACGTAAAATAAAGGAGAGACAAGGGTGTGAGTGAGGGCCCAGGAGAGCTTTCAAAGGCCCTCAGACGACAGAGGTAGGAATTTGTTTTCCAACACAGTCACACAATATTGCCAGTGTGTCAAATCTACTCTCAGATCATCTAATTGCTCTGAAATTCATTTACGTCATTTAGGGACAGAGACAATGAACTAACCACATATCTGGATGGATGTGACAAAATCAGACTTCCTTTACTGCATGATGGGTGCGTTACACTTACTGATAAGGAGGAACTTCACACTTCTCCGCAATTTCCAACTTACTAATGACCCATACGCATCTGTGGCAACCTAATAATTGTCAAGAGGTAGTTATCCCGGAAAACAAACAGGGTGTTCTGATTTGTCGTATTTAATTAAGAGCTGTTGACAGAGGATGCTTCTGAGGAAAGTATATTCTGCTGGATAAATCTTCACATGTGCATATACAAACACACACGGCCAACGTGTCAGACATAGCCACGGACAGACACACACAACCACACAAATACACAATACACTTACAATACAAACACCTACACTTCACTACAGGAAATCCTTTCCTCAACATTTCCTGCTGCATTTTGGCACAGGATGTGAGGTTTGTAACTCGCTTTGTTTCTGTGTATTATGAATGAGAGCCACTCTCACTGTGGACCACAGTCACACTCACAGTACTTTTGAAGTTCTAAGGTCAGTGGTAATCATATTTATATGAGATGTTCCTACACATTTCATGAGTGAACATCTGGGTTACAGAAAGGCCACAATGGCACGCATGTGTACTTATATGAGTTTAAAGTAGATAAGACGGTAAACTGAATACAGGGCCAGTGAGAGAACTGAGAGAAGTGACTGACTATTGTCAAAGTGTTTTTTCATATGGTAATGATAACCTCCAAATTTAGAGGTCTAATTAAAGCCATGTCAGCTGAGAAAATAACAACATTTGTCTAAAGTTAAAGACTCGCAGATCCAAAAATGGCCGTGAATCTCGAGTGGTAAAACTGTTATCGCTGTAAACTGCATCTGCATCTAGCATGGCTACCACGGAGGAACAGCAGGGCTCGGTATTAGAGTGTCTGCAGAACAACGGTGTCTACGTGTGCACGCTTGCATAGTGTGTTTGGTTTGATGAAGCAACTACATGAAAAGAGGACTTTATCTTATCATTAGTGTGTGCGCAGTGCACCTGTGTGTTCCTGCGGTGCAAACATGGGCCCAGTAAACACAGTCCTTGGGCCAAGAATGCCTACGTGAAAACACCATGCTCAGCACGGCACGCATAACGCACACCATGTACACAGGGAGTGAAAAAGAGTCAGACAAATGGACAGAACGACTGACAGATAAAGAGAAGGTGAGATGCAGTGAACAAACGAAGGCTGCTTTCTAGAGAAAAACTCAAAGTCAAGAAAAGGAGATCTTTTTACACATCGCCTGATGGTTACTATCATACCCATCTGATTGACTGATAACACCCTCCACCTCATTTCTGGGCACAGGACTCCACCAGTAATACCAGACAGCTGGGAGGCAGAAAAAGCAAAAGTGCAGTTTAACCGTTTCACTGCCAGACAGAATTGAGTTGCTTGTGGTTGACTGACTAAAAGCTTTCTCTCTCAGTCTCTCTGTATTAGTGGTTTCACGACAATGAGTATTGATGAAAGTGTCACAAGGCCCCTCCCAGTCACGCCTGTCTCTACCACTACCTGACAGATGACTGAACACTACGAGGCGACATCTATAAGTGTTACTGCTGATCTCATGGCTGGCGTGTATCTGTATAATTTGCACCTTTCTGAAATGAAACCAAATGTTCTCATAAACCTCCTGAATTCATGTGATGAGCACACATGATGCACAATAACTTTGGAAGTGCTACATGCGACGCACTCACCACTTCTGGCTTTTTTGTGGTATTTTTTTGAGGGGATGTTTTTTTTGTTTTGTAGAACTTATGACTACAAACGACTCTGCGATTTCCCCCCCGCTGTGTTTCTCTTTCCCCTTTGCTCTCCTGGGAATGTAAGGGGAGTAAATATGAGGGGTGGAACTCAAAAACATTTAAAGAACAGATGAGGGAAGTGACTAAAGTAATAAATTGGCTTTAGATGTCAAAACAAATGTGAATAAAGAATAAGACGATTCATAAATTAGACCTTAAATTTGATGTTAATTGGATAATGATTTGAAGACATACAACAGGCCTGATTTGATCAAAATCTTCAGAATCAGAATCAGGTTTCTTGCCAAGTAGCTTTTCACATACAAGAAAATTGCATTGGTTAATTGGTGCATTAATAAGCAAAATAGAGAAAAGTAGAGCATATATATATATATATATATATATATATTCAGATATATTAATAAAACCACTAAAAGCAAGTACAGTCTAAACAAGTCGAGAATACAAGTGTCAAACAGAGAAGTTAGTTAACAATGTGAAGAAATAGAAAATAAGTGAAATAAGATAAAATTTGAAAGAAAAACAAACCGTACAATACAATGCAATACTTTGCCGTATCATTTAAGAATCATATAGTAGTATGTGTGTTTAGTAAAACACTCTGCTTGGTTCGTGGTTGTATCTCTGCCAGTCACAAATGTACGGCGTCAGCTGTGAGGCACATCAGAACTAATAAACCGAATGGCAAAAAAAGTTGTTGCAAAAACACCCTTTTTGTTGGATACAGTTGCACACTTCTCTCTCTTTACTCCCCGCTGGCAGGTTGTTGCAGGTGAAATGGACTGACAGCTGAAAAGGTGGGCATGCTAACAACATTAGCTGCTTTACAGCAGGCATGGCATGAAAATAAGAAAACTGCGGTGCTCAGAATCTCAAGACAGTAATGTCACACGACAGAATCTATCTAACGTTCGCTCAGATTAGCCACCATGGAATCTACATAAGCTAAATGTCTCATGTGCGTGCATTCGTGAGTGTGCACTTCTGTATGTGTCGTGTTACTGGGGGACTGAGCGGAGAATGCGTTGTGACACAAATGACTCGCATGTTTACAAAAAGTGCCTGTGGTTTGTTGTTTTCACGGGATGCCGTGTTTAATGCTGTGGGCTAAAAAGGCTTGCTAATGTGTGTAATTTGTAATTTGGCAATTAGGATATCGTTCCCCTTACTACGTGCTGTTAGTGGCTCTTCATGTGTAGCAGGCCCAACACTACCACCCATGCAGTTTATCTTTAGGCATGCATTGCCCTACATGGTCCGTAGGCTGTAATATGACAGTAACTTACTTATCAGGAAATTCGTTTAGCATCATAGAGGCGTCAGATAAAAGACACCTCAGCACAAAAAGTTCAAACAGACTTATGACACACGTCAGGAGAAGGACGTGAAAACAGCACATACAGTAAATGAAGGAGCGGTAAGACAGCAATATCTGCTCATTCAACGACTGAAACGCCTCTCTTCAGTTTGATATACGTATGCAGGCTGGCACAAATGACCTAGGAGCCCACTTATAGCTTCGAGCAGAGGCATTCAATGCACAGAGATATAAAAAGCAATCACCTTTGACCACCTTTGTACTCACTTGGCTTTCTTAGTAGGAGAACTGTCCTTTGACAGGAAAGTTCCTGTCTGTGTGCGTGCGCACGTATAAGTGAGTGTGTGAAAACCCGAGCTGGTGAACCACTTCTGGTAAATAAAATAGAAGTGGGCTTTGCTTTCTGGTGTCATCTCTACATCGCTGTGAAACAGTCAGTAAATAATGAGGTTGAGTGAAACGCCTCTGACTGCTGAATTCAGATGAAAGTTTGAGGGGCTTGAATGACTAATTAGGAGATTAGGTTAGCATGTATTATGACTGTAATCCCTCTCACTGCAGGATGATTATGAGATTAATATTATGTTTGTGATCTGTGCTTGATATTATAAAACTGATATATTGTGATGCAGTTACATTAGGCGTGGGCATCATCAGTCTGCCTTATCAAAATGTACATCACTCTGTGGAGTACAGTGTGGTGTACTCACTGTTCTAATGAATGAATGAACAGGTGGGAAACTGACTTTGAAGAACTCCTCTGTGGCTTGCGGCAAGGACGGAAGTTAAATACTGAAACAGTTCACCTACATAAATCAACAAGTGCTTTATAGTCTCTCCTTCTGCTTAGACCAGTTGTACAAGACTCAGACATTCATCAAATATTTTCAGGCAGTCATACGATGGCATCCACTTCTGCTCACATCTCTCTGCTTTATTTCCAGGAAGCAATAGAGTGTAGAAGTGCTGAGTCTCGATGATCATCAGCGACAGTGAGAACATCATAATGCGCCTTGGGCGCCTACACAGTTTCAGCCCAACTCGCACCACTGATCTCACCAGTAACCACGCGATTAGACACACTGTCCTTTCCCTGTATCTACTTATTGTCTCTTTGATAAACATTTCTCATAATTTCTCTCAGTTGCAGGCAGGGATGCAGTTAGCAGACATGCAGACAGGAAAACACAGAAGTGACAGACACACAAGGCACACAAACTAATGTATGAATGAATGTAGAGAGAGAGAGAGAGAGAGAGGTTAGAGATTAATTGGAGAGAGACAAAATAGTTTTTAGAAATCTGTTTTCCTGGGTGTGTTGCTTGGGTTTCAAACCGGATTTGCCCATTTAACAGTTTTTCCAATATCAGTAACATAATCTACCATTAGCTGTACTGTATCTTCGGTGAAAGATAAACATAGCTACCATCTCTCATTTAAATTACCTGCTGGGAAATTGTGTAGGCTGAAGTGAAGTGCTCTAACCTCAAACCAATACCACAGATTCTCATTTTACACGTCGAGAGCAAATAAGCCAAGTCATTTACCAGCTACTGTGATTAATGTTACAATCTGCCGTCATGTGAATGAGCTCGCTTTCTCAAAGGTCAATACATATTTTCGCTCCTTCTTCATTTTCACGGGAGAGGTGAGTTTAGTAGAGGAATGTTGCAGACGTGCCAGGCAGGAGGGAGAGACATTTAATATCATGGTCATCCATCAGCTCCGAGTTGAGTGATAATGAAAAACGACCCAACAGTTAAAAGAGTACTCCACTGGTTTAGCATTGGACTCAAAAAGCTTTATACAACTTTATCCACACTTTGTCCACCGACTACAAGACCTGTAAACAGACTGTGATGTGTAAAGTCAGTGTTGTTCTTATTTAACAAAGCCTCATCTTGAGAATATTGAATAATAAAAAAAGAAAGAAAAAACGGGTGCAGATATGCAACAACACCGTGTCAAAATCATACAAGGAGTCGATTACATTATTCGCCTCACGTGGAGTCCAAATTTGACAATAAAGGCTTTGTACAAATTTGATGAAAAGACACCAGTACCATTCTTACAACTGTCTGTTAAATATGACGCCAGGAGACCGCTAGCTTAGCATAAAGACTGGAGACTTGACTGGCCTGGAGACTAGCGTTTCGGGGTCTTTTCACCACTGTGACGTTGCCAGGCAACCAGCGGAGACTCCAGGGAGTGACTGCTCTCGGCTAATAGCCCATAGCTAATTAGCCCCCGTAAAATGTTTATACACTTTTGTTTTTATATGGATTTTAATGTGTAAATAAGTCGACTTTAGAGGTACTGGTAGGTGTTTTAAATTTTTTTTTTTTGTTTTACCTTCGATAGAGTCAAGCTAGCTGTTTCTCCCTGTTTCCAGTCTTTACGCTAAGCGAAGCTAACTGACTCTTGGCTACAGCTTCATATTTATCGGACAGATGTATAAAGAGCTGTAGGTCCACTAATACGTAACCTGCTGTCCTGTTGGGAGGATGGGTTCACAAAGCATGTGCAGACCCTCATCCGAGATCTGAACACATAATTGAAATAATTTGGAATGTATAAATATATGTTTGCTTCTAAATGTCTACTGATCTGGAGTGTCCATTAGCATGATTTCTAACGTGAACCTTTTGAGGCCTGCTGTTACCACACCAGCACCACAGCTGGCCCGTTACCGCAGCTTATTGAGGAAATGAAAATGTGGCGTACCCAAATCCTCCACACCATGGCCACCTCACATTCACTTCTCCTATTTTCTCACAAAGAGGAACTCTCAGCCAGCGTCAGACTGGGGAAATCATATATCCTCAACACATCCCACCTCTCCTCCCTGAGCCACAGGCTTTGAACAAATCTGAAACCAGTTTTCATCTTTGTATGGCTTATTAAGTGTATAAGTGTAAAACTAATAAAGAAAGGCCCATATGCTGCCTAATAAGATATGCATTGTATTCTATTTATAATGATATGGGCTTATGTGCAAAGATTAAACTACATCAGACTATGTCACGGAACTGTGAGCAACCTTTTAGTCACTTACAGTATATCAGCCCTCACTTTCACAGTAAACGTATGATGTGTCTTGTTTGGGAGCGTTTGCAGAAAAGGGAGTGTTTAGGTTCTTACTCACCTGTCATTTAACTGCTACGCTCATTTGAATACAGTGTATGACCTGCCTGGGACCTTTTGTGTGTGTGTGTGTGTGTGTGTGTGTGTTTTTGTTAAGTGTAGCTCATATCCACGTCAGGCATTTTTACCACAAGAGCCAAAAAAAGTACGTTTCTTCTCTTTTTTTTAATGACTACAGTATATAGTCATAAATGTCAGTCGGCCCAGACTGAAATATCTCGATCTCTAAAACTATTAGATGGATTGACATGAAATCTTGTGCAGACATTCGTGGTGCCCAGAGGATGAATCATAATGACTTTGATGATCCCCTGACTTTTAATCTAGCGCCACTTGCAGGTCCACTTCAGATTTGTCCAATACTTTGGTTTATGACCACAAACCTGCAAAAATAATGACACGTGTTAGTGCTAATTGGAAAATGTTTAGAAAACCTCATATTTAGCACCATTATGCTCACAGTTACCATTATGCTCACAGTCATCCCCCACTCATCAGTAGGTTCACATTTTTGTCTTCTTCAAACAAACAAAAAAGCTAACAATGAGCCAGCTCAATTAATAAACCAAATGGGCATGTTAAATCAGATTAGGCCTAATTAAACCCCCCACTTCCTGCTGTTTGCCTCTTTTACAGACTGGCAAAGTGACAGGGAGTTTAAGCATCCGCGTAGATGGAGGAAGTGGGAAGGACAGCTCCATATGCGTTACATCAGCCTGGGGGGACAGCTGGGTCCGACTGTCTTTTCCTGCCACACTCATTTGGCCCCAGCAATCATCCTGTTTTGTGCTAAAGGTCTCTTGTCGCTACAAGGCTCCTTGGCACTATTTGGGAGCTACAGATGAAGAATATGCTGATTAAACATGCCTTCATTAAAGCGATTACATGCACAAGGCGGTTCAATTTCCCACGGGCAGCCAAATAACGATGAGGGGGAGGAAGAAGAAGAAAAAGGCTTTTGGTGCAGGGACGTGGTTCAGTTCATGGTGGTGGGGGTGAAAGAGGGATAGCTTGTTAGCGTTAATTTAAGTGACCCACACACACTTTAAGGACTGACTAACAGTCTTGGGAGTGAGATGTCCTCTCCTTGCGGGGACAGCCAGCTTTTTGCCCTGACGAACAACCCTACCTGACTCACCACACCTACAGGCCGCTTCCAGGTCATCGAGCTTCCAGCGTGGAAGACCTTGCCAAAGACGCAGGAGAGGCATTACTTCTGGCTCATTTATTAAAGCTGGCCAGCGTTTTAGTGCCTGAATAAGCTGCAGTGGTTGTGGTGGGAGGCAAGAAGGAAAGGAGGGAGATAAAGTCACAATGAAGGCCAAATGAACACCAGCAGCTTTCAGGCGTTCTTCAGTTTTGTCCTTTTCTGACAAAGGTTCTGCATGTGACATGGGAGGAGTAATTAGAGTGGTCAGAGGGAACGATACCAAAACATGCTTTTCCTTTCCCGGTGAGAGAATATTAATTCATTCAAGCCGAATGGATTTAAAGCATCATCTTTTAGCGATTGCAGGCAACCTTAATTTTGTAAATCCAAATCACTATTTTGATTGAGCTACCTCTAATTTCCTGTGAACTCACCCTGACTTGGGTAATTACTCAACGATTTTGCAATTCATCGCATACTGTGGTTCAATCAGCACTGGCAGCAGTCCTGGCTGGTTGCAGACCATTGAATTCTCAGTAAAAAAAATAATAATAACAATTTGGAAGCATGATTCATACAGTAGTACAGGAGTACAGGTGTGTGGTTCGACATTATAGACTTTCTCATAAATGACACACGTGCACAGTACAATGTGACACATTCTTAATTAATTATGAATTATTATATTTCCTCTCATGTATGTTATTACGGGCTTCTACCTCCTACAATTCACCTGCCTTCAGTCTCTCTCCAGGGCACAGCCAGCAGTCATCGAGTGATGTACTAACAGAACAGAAAAAGTGTCTTCATAAGGCTCAGCCACAGGCGCCGTCTGTACCTCTGTGGCTGATTGCGCCTATACGCGCCCCTGTTTGCTTTCATGTTTTTTTCTTGATATCTCTGCTGCTGCTGCTTTTGTCCTACGTTGCAAAATCTGTCACCCTGAATCACACCAGCGCTCAAAGAAAGTGACAGAATTGCATGTATGAGGCGTTTGAACCGTGCGCCTGTGAATTTGGGCGCATGGCCCCACATAATCACGATAATCATGTGAGCAAGAAAGTGTTCAGCGCCTCAGAGCCAATTAAGGGTCTCAAATCAGAAAAGCCACGTGTAAATATTCCATGGTTGAGTTGCTAGTGCATGCTACTTCAGCAATGATAAACCACAAGACGTTTGAATAGTCCTCACTTAGTCAGGCTTAAGGCAAGAGATTCTCAGTCACATTATCAGACAAAAAAAATACCAAAAAAAAAAAAAACCCAGCAGACTGAGAATATGTAAATGAAATAATCTATTTGAATCTATTAAATGAGATATTCCTAAGAAGCATCATCCCAAGAGCCATTTATTTATCATCGAATCTGAAGAAAACATTTATCAGTACCAAACCACACGCATGAAGCGGTTACAGCATCTCAAAACAGTGACTATAGTGACCTTTAATAGGTGGATAAGGTCACTCTGAAACTGGAACTGACCACTGAGTGATACATCACTCTGTTTCCCTGAAACTACTTCTGTTTCTCTGTTTCCCCTGATGTTTCTTCTCACTGGCAGCAGATCTGACCTCCACAGGAGGAGCTCGGCCCAAACTGCCCACTGCAGGACAAGCAGGCCAAACTGAAACGCTTCCACTCCCACAAACTGAGGAAGTGCACAAGCATACGGCTGATGTTGCCTCAGCTGTTCTAAAACACTGGCTTAATGCTCACAGCGTTACAGAAACACGCAGCAGCTCTGGCGAGGCCTAATGTAGCGGCTACACCCGATTTGTCATTTCAAGAGGAAGAATCACATGGAACCACGGCGCTGACCTACAAAAAAAATGTCATCCCTGGGTCACCCAACACAGCAGCAGTTTGTAACCAATCAACATCCCCCCTCCCCCAAATCGAAGCAGGCTAGAACCGGGCCTGAAATAAACTGTAAAATGCCTCCTTCTTGTCACGTGTGCACACTACTGCAGAGTGGCAGAAGACTGTCATTGAAAAAAACCAGGAGATGATGTAGTGAAAACTGTGTTACCCACAGTGCAACTGTGTGATTCTCCCATTATCTTCAATGGCCTGGGAGAGCTTACCTTGCTCAGCTGATATGGGAGTGAGAACATAATGACTCTAAACTATTCCTGTAATGCAATTTACAAAGCGATTGTCTTTAGATAAATGAAGAACAACCATATCTTCCTGTCAAATGACGACATCTGGAAAAGGGTGCAAGGTTTAAACAAAAGAAAAAGCGAGACATTCGTGGATAAAGGTGCTGCCATAATGAGAAAAACACACACAAACACACACGTGACCCGAGGAAATGCAAGTGTAGAAGGCTGGAAAGTCGAAGTAGAGGACGGGTACGTGCGTGGGCGCATGGCCCTCTGGGAAATGATTCAGAGGTCATTACCATACAGACAAGACAAAGACGTCTTTCTGTCAAACAGGTGTTCAGATGATGGGACATGTCTTTACTCTCACATGCCTTAAAGGCTCCATCACTTGTTTACGCTCCCGTAACGTCGATATGCAGGCATTAAGTTCAGTACACTTAATAAAAACACTCAAAACTGTGAAGCGAAGGAGAAGGAAAGAGGAGCACTGGTCACCTGGCCAGGGTCAGGGCCAATGAGACGTCACATTTTAATGACGTAACTACTTCACCCCCACAATATGAATTAAGGAGGCCACTGCAGCAGCTTTTGGGGACTCGTTTGCTGAGCATTATGTCTTCATTCTATATGTGGTTCCTCTCTTTAAATACAGTGTTTGCCCCGCCACAGTTCTGTCTGACAGCCCGAGCATGTGTCTGTCTTTGCCAGACAGCCATTATGCTTCGTGCATTTGTTTTGAAGACATCACGCCCAAGAGTTTGCGACACCCACCCATCCTCTCCCCGCCTGCGGGGTGAAGGGGGGGGGCAGCAGTGTGCCTCCTCCGCCTCCCACATCCCGGACCTGGACGCGCGCCAGTATGGGATCGGCTTCCCGCTCCTGCCAGGGAGGAACTGGTGCGCCGGGACACCCAAATATGGGCCGTACAATATCAGTTCGGATCGCATGACTCAGCACCAGACTATATATCCTCACCGATGGGAGTCTTGTTGAGGCCGGACGGCAGAGTGGCTGCTGGAGGGCGCCAGGTGTGAGGCTGGGAAACGGCCCGCTGTGTTTGTGGAAGCCGCCGAGCGGAGAGACACGGTGAAGCGGACTTTTCAACACACAGCAGCGGCTGCGGACGTTCACTCGGCGTGTTTCGCGTGTTTACCTGGGGGCCGAGCTTCCCACGCGCCGAATAGGCCTCGTCTTGTTTACAGTCCTCGTTCCTGGCAACGACGTCATCGAGTCTCGCCGGCAGGGAGGCGGGGCCCAGAGGAAGGCAGCCAATCGGCGCGCTGCCCGGAGCGCGTGTGGCGCCGGGCCGGATAAATGCGGGCGGAGCGCGGCGGCCGCGTGTCACTAAAGAGGAAACGCGAGTGGAGCAAAGAGTCAGAGCAGAGAACAATCTCCTACTCACGAGTGGATTAGTCACTGGACTCCGCTCTGAATCCGACCAAAGGTCCAAATCGACGACTTGGTACAGTACAGTTCCACTATTTTGGAAGTTTTGCTCTGCTTTTGATAGATTTGATCGTCAGTACAATAATACTGCGGGACTTTGTGCCGGAGATCGAGTCAGTTGGGACACTGAAGCCTCGGTGTCTTCGCAGCGCACTCTTGTATTTTGACTTGTCTGATTTGAAATAATGTCCACAATAATGGAACAGCCTTTTTATGACGACTCGTTTCTCTCTGCTTATGGCCATCCAGGCGCGGCTCTGCCAGACTACAAGCTGCTAAAGCAGAATATGAACTTGACTTTCTCCGACTCATATCGGAACTCAAACTTCAAGGCACCGCACCTGCGCGCCGACGGCGATTTCTATTCGGCCGCGGCGGCGGACGCGGGCTCCCTGAAGCTCGCCTCTCCTGAGCTGGAGCGCCTGATCATCCAGAACAGCAACGGGGTCATCACTACGACGCCGACGCCCGCCCACTACCTTTACAGCCGCGGGATCACCGAGGAGCAGGAGGGCTTCGCTGACGGCTTCGTGAAGGCGCTGGACGACCTGCACAAGATGAACCAGATGGCGCCTCCGAACGTCTCCATCGGCAACGGCGGCGTCGCCTGCTCGGCTCCAGCCTCGGTGTTCGGCTCGTCCATGCAGCCGGAGCTCGAGTACACCACCCTGGGCGGCTGCAGCGGGAACCCCAGCCTGTCCTCCGCAGCCAGCTACCCGTCCGCCACCATCAGCTACCTGCCGCACCACCAGTACCACCAGCACCCCCAGGCGCTCGCGCACGGATCTCACCACTTCCAGCACCCGCTGGCCGGCGCGGGCGTCCACGCGCCGCGGTACGGCGGGCTGAAGGAGGAGCCCCAGATAGTCCCCGACATGCAGAGCAGCGACAGCGGGTCTCCGCCGATGTCCCCCATCGACATGGAGAACCAGGAGCGCATCAAAGCGGAGCGCAAGCGGCTGAGGAACCGGCTCGCAGCCTCCAAGTGTCGGAGGCGCAAGCTGGAGCGCATCTCCCGCCTGGAGGACAAGGTGAAGGGGCTGAAGACGGACAACGCCGGACTGTCGAACACGGCCTCCGTGCTGCGGGAGCAGGTGGCCCAGCTCAAACAGAAAGTCATGACACACGTGAGCAGTGGCTGCCAGCTCATGATGGCGCCCAAAGTCAAGTCGTACTGAAGAGACGATGCACTTTTCTTTTTACAAACACTGGACAACGACTGCACTGACAATGTTTTTCTACGTTGTGTGAAAGAACTGGATGGATCACGACGGTCGTTATGGCTGAACAAATCGACACAAGACTACAACACTTAGGGCATTTCTGAACAACTTCTGGAGCGCGATGTATTGACTTTGCCTGTTTACATTTTACTTTAATGGCGATGAGGTTAATTTCTGTGTAAGTTATTTTTGTCTGGCTGAGCCTGACAACGCTGTGTGTGTGTTTTTAAACTTGTACAGTATATATATTTAAGTAAACGAAATGACGCCGAGAAATGTGTTGCTTCTTATTGAGGTGCCGTGTGTGTAACAATGTGCCCCAGTTCGCCTCCCAGTGGTTCTCGTTACCGTAACCACACTGTTGCTCCTCGGTCAGTAGGATTGTTTCCGTGTTGACGTACGTGCGTCAGTCCATGTATGGACACTTGTGCCGACGCGCGTCACGTCGCGCAGGTTTCCGGGAACTCCCTCCTACGTTGCCAGTCAGAGGTGCTGCGCTCTCCCCTTCGCGCCGCAGCGCGCGCGCGCGTCTGTGTGTGCGTGCGTGCGCGCGAGGAGGTTTGTCAATGAGCGGTTTATTCTAGCGAAGGGAGTTTCCCCGCTGTGCTTTCAGTTTCCCAAAACAAGTCGTGAGAACACCAGTTGAGGGGGAGGAAGAAGAAAAAGAAAAAAAAAAGCTGAGAGAAAGTTCCGAACATGCAGAATAGACAAGTGTGGTGGGTTGGAGCTCCAACACAAGCTGGCAAGAACGATGCTGGGTCACTGCTAATCCAACAGACTGTAAGGCCTTGGACACAAAAGCAGGAGTATTTTATGTCGAGTTGTTGTACGTCACTGTTTAACTCGCTGAGATGTGGACTAGTTACTTATGTGAGGTCACATCCTCTGGAATCTGGAAGGGATTTTAACGTCAGTGGGACACTTTACTATTCTCTGAGTCGTGTGGGTCTGTGGTACAACCATACCCAACAATCCCGTCTTTCCCAATAGCCGCAGTGCCATTTGGCAATGCCAGGTTGTTGCGCTGAGTCAAACAATAATTCCAACATTACCAAAGACTTCACAGCCTCGTGCAGTACTCGGATCCTCTGCCAGGGCTGATACGTGAAGTTAATTCCAGAAGTGTCTGTAGGCACATTACTTTCAAGTTGTAAAGGCACTACACTAGTCAGCACCAACAACAGATTCAGGAAGATCTCTGGCTCCACCTAGTGGTCCCAAGTGGAATGAGTAACACCATACTGTAAAGCAGTCGGACAGAAACACTTAGTCAAAGGTTTTTATTTTAATAAAGATGGTAGTAGCAAACTTAATGACAGCGAGAAAAAAAAAAAAACCAGACAGAACTTTTCTGGAAAAGGAACAAAACTATACTTTCAGTGCTTGAGACTATGAGGTTGCCTCACCAACTTAACACTGGACGTACAAAGATTTGCAACAAAAGAATTTCTTAAGTTTGGAAATTTTGTTGGTTTTAATACATTGGACGTCATGAGATACACTTCTTATCTGAAGTCAAGTGTAGTTAGAAGTCAGCTAGAAGACCTTCACGTGCCGCTACTGCTTGGAGAAGAAGACTTTGCTCTTCTCAACGTCTGGGATGATGGTGTCGCTCCCAGGTTTCCAGCCAGCAGGGCAGACTGTGTGGAGAGAGAAAAGGGACAAAGTTTACCACAAGGCCTACGTGACGCACATGTGTAAATACCCAGGAGGGTAAACGTATAATGCAAGGCGATGTTCAAACAAACTTTACCCTCCAAGTCCATTTACAGCTGAGGGGAAAGTCATTTCAAGTTTTTTACCCACCCCAAATATCTACATGTTAAGTGTGAGATGTGCAAAGTATGTACTTTACACATGTTAAATAAAGTGTAGGAAATAGGGTGCAGTAGGGCCATTTTTAATTAGATGTGCCTGAGATCAAGAAAGTCAGCAATAAATCTATGTACCAACAGCAGTGAAGTGATCATAAACAGTCAGATGAGCTTTTAACCACCCGAACACAAAATAATGCCACGCACACCACTCCATTTAATATCAGACAAAACCTAGCGTCTGAAGAACAAGGACATAAATCACATTTTAGTTTGTTACAAAAACATGATTTAAGTTGCCAATAAAAGTAGAAAAACTTTTAAGAAAGGGAAACAAAAAGTAAGCACCCAACCAAGCATAGAGTATTTGCATATAATACTCGAGTGTTAAATTAACTGCTGCCAGAAGATTAACCGGCGTGCATTTACGGGGACTTTACCCACCTTCTCCATGTTTGTCAGTGTGCTGGAAGGCCTGGACCAGACGCAGAGTCTCATCCACAGAGCGGCCTACAGGCAAGTCATTGATGGTGATCTGCCTCAAGATGCCCTTGTCGTCAATCACAAACAGACCCCTGAGAGGCACAAACTGTTAAAATCTACATCCTACAGTCTCTCCACACTTTCAGCATGTACTTAGTCATTATAGTATTAATCAAAGAGCAGAGTGAGTATTCACTCTGCCAAGCTCCCACCAGACACCAACTACTGGCCTTTTTATTTAAACAACATAAGTAGCCTGCCTGACCTGTACGCGATGCCATCATCCTCCTTTAGCACGCCATAGTCTCTGGAGATTGTCTTGGTGAGGTCTGCCACAAGGGGGATTTTCATGTTACCCAGACCTCCCTGCTTCCTTGGTGTGTTGATCCTGTAAGATTAGAAGTCACAATATAATTATCTAATAAAAAACCCATTTAGTGTGGTAAGTGCACACAGGACATCAAACTCACAAGAACCGTGTTATTTTGAAGTATTTGAAAAAAAAAATCTTTAAATCGTCATCAAGATTCAGTGCATGTATTGATGCTTTATGGGTACGTGTGGTTGTAAAAGCTAAAGTGATGTTGCAAACAGGACAAAGTAGCCTTAAGGTACCTAAAATAGAAGAAAGGTTGCCTATATGGTAGAGGTGGACAAAACTACTGAACTCGTACAGCAAACTGAAAGACATTTTGGAAAGCAGATATAACCATTTCAAATAACGCATGAGTGAAGATGCTCCTTACAAGCTACAGTGACAGAGCGTGACAGATCCGAGGTAAGACGCACACAAAATGTCAAACAGAATATTTCAACCCTAAGCCTGTGCTGGGTAATTCATTATGTCACTCAAATTAGGAGTCCGTTACCTCTTCTCAGTATACCAGGACTCAGAACTTATCAAGACTACGCAGAAGAAGCGCAGGGACAGGAGATAAGCTGATAAACACGGGTGGGAGTCGTTTCATAGCTGCCAGGAACCCTCACTACTAAAGGAGTACATAGAAATTACGAACTAGGCACGTCCCGATCGCAGACATTTAACGATCTGATATGAGCAGCTCACAGCTGCTAAGAATGTCAAGTCTGCACCACAGCTTTCATTTAAATAATGAAAGCCTTGTGCATTTGTGTGTGTGTGTCCAATAGGTCTACCACAGTGTCAGTGTTTTGTTTGATATTTGCAGTGAGACCCATGTCGTTGATACAAACAGTACTTAATGGGCACCGTTCACCTGCAAAATAGTAACTGAAATACAGGCAAAGGAAAGTAAAAAAAAAAATAGATTGTCTGATTATTTTGCAGACATGTCGGCTGTGCGTGGATGTTATTTTGAATAACTGTTGGCTCAGACCCACTCAAGTTCAAAGTGCAGTGACCTTCATGCCATGACTTCCTTCCAGTCAGCAGAAATTCTCACCATGCCAAGTGACTGAAGTGGGAGTCTACGGAGCAGCCGATGACCTCGCAGCCGAGGCCGCGGAACTCCTCGACCCGATCGCCGAAAGCTACAATCTCAGTGGGACACACAAACGTGAAGTCCAAGGGGTAGAAGAAGAAGACGACATACTTCCCTGAAGACAGCAGAAGGAAGAAAATGAGGGAAGTGAAGTTTAGTCAATTCACTTTAGGTATGCCAACCAAAAAGTTACTACTCTGGAATAGCGAGTCTAGAATAAAAAAGAAACCGCAAATACCTCTACTACTATTGGCGTGTATAAGAAATAAACCCCATTACCTCTGTAGTCGGACAGCTTGATGTCCTTGAACTGTCCATCCACTACAGCTGTGGCTGTGAAGTCTGGGGCAGGATGGCCAATCTTAGCACTTCCAGAGGACATGATGTTGGTGGCAAATCACTGAGGGAGCGATGGCACATGCAGTTACCAGAACACCCCTGATGCTCAAGGCAACACGAGGCGAAGAACAAATGTGAAATTTACACACAATAAAAAGAGCAGGTGCTTGAGGCTTGATAATTGATAATTGATGCACCGCTCGAAAGCTCGTTCCGAAGGAGGAAAGTCAAATCACATGCAAGTCATGTTCAGCAAACAGGGAACAATGGCCTGTTAGGAAGCTTACATAACCATGATAAGCACAAGCCAGTAAGACGATACTCATTAGACACACACACGTCATTTAAGGGGTTTTAACATGTTTGTTTTTTATATAAAATCAAGGCTGCAGCTTTAATCTCTGCAGTTACAGAGAAATGCAGGACATTTTATTTTACACTGTTAACAGCGTTGCTCCAACCAGGCCTTCACAGCATGAGGTGTTTGTTATTTTAAATAGCTACAGTTTTGGTGCTACAATGAACAAGTCGTACAGAAATAAAAAAAAAAATATATATATATATATAAGTGCAATCCTTATTCGTCTGCACTTGTCATAACTCAAAGAAACAGCCCAAAGCTAACAGTCCTTTGTCGCCAGTGGTACACGCGAGCAGCGGACGCTGCTAGGTCAAAGTTCAGCGGCGTGTAGCTCAACGCTTTACATTTGCTTTGTCAAAAGGAGGACAGGTTGAACAAAGCGAGCGGGCATTGAGCGCAGGGACAAAGAAAGAGCCGGAAACAGGCCCAGATACTTTACAAGGAGAGGGCACCCTGACCCGCACTGCCTGGCTAGCTTAGCGTTAGCTTAATGTGACAAACCGGTTTCTTTGTTGTCTCTCTGCTCCTCCAAGAGCCGTGCAGACATATCGTCAACTTGTAACAGAAGAGAACTAGACAGGGGAATATTTTTTTGTTTTTTACTCACCAGTCTCTACGTAACGCCGAGGTCTGTTGCTGGCAGAAGGAAGAGTACTCAAAGAAAGGACGGCTGCGCGCAAGAAGTAGGCCGGGCCAGCTGTGGCCTCCGGAAGTGAAATAACGTCTTTCAAAGTAAAGGTGGGCGGATGCCAACCGCCGTAGAAGAAGAAGAAGAAGAAGAAGAATTTTGAAGTTAGTTCTTTACTTGAGTACTTTCTACTTCAACTCCACAACATGTTAGAAGGAAATATTGTACTTTTTTAAAACCACATCTGTGGTAACAAGTTACTTTTGATACATGATACTTTGTTAAGAATTTACCCTACAGGATATAAAGTAGTTCAAATATGCTCCACGTTGACCAGCTGCTTACATGCATCAGTAGTAGTAATCTAATAATATAATGTGTACAGTAATATAACAGTGTCAGGGGCCATTCTGCTGCCTAATGACTAATACTTTAATTTCATTTTGTCAGTAATTATTCTGTTCTTTCCATACTGCTTTTACTTATAACAGAGTATGTATACTGTGTGGTATTGTATTGTTACTTTAAATAGTAAAAACTGAACACTTCTTCCAAAGCTGACACACACACACACACACACACACACATATTTTCACCAGGACCAGTTGGTCAGTTTTTTTTTAATTGTCAGGTCAACAACAATCATTGTGACCACCATCAGTCCAGTTCAGTTCATCATATTTTTGGTTGTAACCTTTTCTCACTAACTACAAACGTCCTTACTTTAAGTTCCTTTGGTCAAATTAGTTGAATTCAAAGTCATATTAACTTGAACTGTTACACCACTACCTCTGCTCATTGTTGCTCCTTACTGACAGTGGTGTTAAGGACATACACACTGTCAGCCTCTGCTGTCTCGGCCCACTGGACTAATGGTAAAATACTGAGCACTCACAGTGAACCTTCGCGGTGTGCAGTTTAATTCCCCCAGGGTCAGCTGTGATGAAATAAATGTTACGTATATACTTACTTTTGATGAACTTCTTGTACTTTACATTGTTGTTTTGTTAATTTGTTCTAGTTGCAGATGTAGCATCATATTTGTAATGTGCCTTGTATCTCGTGTCCCCATCGAATGAATCTCCCGTGTTGACTTTGGTAGTTACTAGCCTTCAAACGTGGACATTCATGTATCCTTTTTCCTCAACACAACATATATATTGTTATAGCTTAAATTCTATGTTATTAAATTTTTATCTCGTTCGCTGGTTTACATTCAATTTATTTTAATATTTTGTGTGTGTTTCTGTTGTTTTTATGGTCTACACATGTTCTGTCTTATGGTCTTATCATCTGTGAAACACTTTGCACATACCTGTATGAAAGATGGTATACAAATAAAGTTTGATTGATTGATTGATTAAAGCTCTCTCTCTCTCTCTCTTTGCCATACTGCCATCTTCTGGCAGATGGTTTGTTGATTCAGTGAGAATGAGGGTAACAGGTTCATTCAAACCGATCAAAATGTTTGTTGACTGGTGCAGTTTCTGATTTTGGGGAGGCCTCGAACCCAGTGGACTATAAACATTCCTGTAGTCTTGATATCATTAGACATTTAAGCTCAACTAATGGGGGTTTTGGTTGAGGATATAATCTGTATTTTTCCTTTTCTTTTTTTTTCTTTTTACAGCCCCTGTTCTCCCACAACACGTCTGTGCTGGTGAACTGTTTAATGAAGCATGCTGGCAATCTGTGGAAATGTATACCATGTTTCCAACGTTGAATATTTTTATTAGTGATGTAAGACACTGAAGTGTTACGGCATAATGAGAAGAACTGAGAGCACAGTTTTTCCTTTCCGTGTCTAAATTTTGCTTCTTTGTCGTGGCGGAGGCTGACCTACTGACACTTATTTTAATGTCAGGTTTAGTCGGGCTTTAGAAAAACCACTACGAGTAATTATTTTTCCATATCCCTGTTGACTCTGGCTTTTCAACTTTAATGTCTTTATAATGAACACAGTCGCTTCAAAGTGCTGTTGTCTTTAAGTGGAACATTTAAAATGTATTGAAATTTAGCAGGTTGATTCAAACTGGTCCAAATGTTTGTTGATCATAGTTCAGTTACAGCTTTGGGGAGACCTTGAACCCAGTGGATTGTAAACATTTCTCTAGTTGTAATATGAAGACAACAGAATGATGAGGCACTTTGGCTAAACTAACACAGTTCTCGGTACTGGCTGCAGGGAAGGGAGGGGGGTATTGTAAGTTTTATTTCTTCTGAAGGGAGGGTATTCTTACTCTTTGGGTAGAAAAAGGGAGGGTCCTTTTTTCTTCCCTTACTCCATACATCTATTTTATTTCAGCCTCCCCTGGCAAGATTTGCTACATCAAAAAGAGATCAAATAGTTACATCAAAAAGATGTCTTTCACACAGAACCCACAAGTTCAGGATCCGGGCTTCATTGTCCTCATCATCATCAAACAGGTGAGTGTTAATAATCATTCATCTCCAACGCTGCAGCTCTTGTGGGGGGTTCCCGGTTTCTTTCTGTCTCCATCTGTCTGTCTGTGTTTTGTAGGAACCTCTGCCTACATCCCTCCAGAGTTCTACATACAGGGCAGATACGAGGCCGTCCCCACCACAGTCTGGCAGCTGGGTGCGCTGATGTATGAATTGCTGGATGGATACGAACAGTTCAGCACCTCCAAGATCCTCCGCAGGAAATTTCATTTCAACCAGGAGCTATGGGGGCTAGAAGTGTCCCGAGGTAAAACAATGCTGATGTCAATACAATACCTGAACTTTGGTACTAACAGTGTGCAAATCTTTTTCCTTCCATGTCCCAATAGATCACTGCAGCTTCCAGCCTAATCTTTGCTTTGTTCTCTGTCCTCCCTCTTCTCAGACTGCCGGGATTTTTTGAAGTTTTGTTTGACTTTCAACCCAAGGTTTTGTGCCACCCTGGAGGAGCTGCAGCTGCACGCCTGTTTCACATAATGCTGCCCAACACATTCAAAACACCTCACACCACCCCTTGTTCTGAGCCAGGAACTAATAAGGGCCTGGCAATGTGTGTAAATAAATGTAAATATGTATATACTGTAAATAAATAATCTGACTTGAAATGACCTCCTGGATTTTGTCTCGGTTAATGCTTGAAAAATGCAAATAACTCAAAACATTTTTGACATCAGCATTTCATCTTGAATTGTCAACACATGAATCAAAATGCAAGCACTATAAAAGACCACAGGTGACTGGGCAACATTAGTTGACCATGTTACCATGGAAGAGTTTGAATGTTCAGGAAGCAGAAATAATCAACTTGGTTTTGGCAAATAATGTAATTAGCCTCAGAGATTCAAAGTAGCATCAT
>JAVQJF010091606.1:0-14815 GCA_036023855.1 Gadopsis marmoratus
CCCCCCCCCCCCCCCCATGACAGGCGAGTTCCTGACCCTAAATTTCAGCGCTGCTCAGGAGGTGGTACTAAATACAAGTTTATCTAGGTACTCTCGGGGACAATGGCTGGTTTGAAACACTGCAAACACCACAATTAATAACGTGCTCAGATAAGCACTGCAAGGACGTGCGTTTCAGTATACAGGTGATATTCTCATCCGGAACAGCCAACATCTGTGTTTTACGGCAATTAAGTCTGTGTGAATGTTTGGTTGTTGGAGAGGGAAACGTTGAATTACATTTCTTAGTGACTCTCGCAGTGGGAGGCAATGGGATGTATTCCTGACTGTTTGGAGCAGAGAAAGTGTGGGACCGACAGCTGCGTCCTTGGCACCCGGACTGTCCTCCTCCACCTCCTCCTCCGGGGCGGGCCTCTTCTATTAATATGACGAGACTGACGTTTAAAAGTCACCACATGTAAACCTTTGGATGCCAGTTTATCCACTGTTGTCTTGCCCATAACTGCACTGCACCTGGCGCGCTCGACTATCAGGCAGCACGTTACACGTGACGATGTTGGTCCGGTGTCGCCATGCAGTGTCGCCTCTTCAGTGACATCTATGTGAAACGCTTCGGTTTCCGGGAGGTTCTTGCAGGTTTCAGGTTGTGGGGGAGCTGTGGGTTATTGTTCCTGCACGCCACACAAATCCAAAGCAGGTTGTGAGTATGTCGTGCGTTCACACCGGGAAAGTGAACAAATTAAGAATTCTAAAAATGTCAGAATGCAAGCTAAGAAACACTTTTTTGTGTCCCACAGACGATGCACTAAGGAAATGAAGGAGCTGCAAATTACAGATGGTGTTGAAACACCTACTGAAAAATCTTTTGGGGTGTCTAATGGGCATTGACTTTGCAACGTTCACTGTTTGTTTGATGCCTGTCGGCTCACATTCTTGCTATGTACAAAACAGCAAAGTATGTAGACATTTTTTGCATTCTAACTGCAAAAACTGGATTCTGTTGCGGTAGTACATAATGTGTACAGTTAATGTGTAGTGGGTCACAGCTGTAATTCAGATGCACTAACTGGCATGTCTTCAGAGTGTGTCAGAGTTCACACAAGCCCTCCACATCTGGATCTGAACCCAGCACCTTCTTACTTGGATGCACCGCTAACCACCTAACCACTGCGACACTGTCACGTTTATGTCATCGGCTACTATTTGAAATGAAGGCCTTTTTTTTTGTTCCTTCTGTAATGACTGTCTGTGTTCACGTAACGAGCAAACTAAGTCAGTCGTATTGCCACCGTGCTTTGACGAACAGCTGAGGAGAAGAATGAGCTGATGGGAGCAGGCAGTCGCACTGTAAGCAGATGTAGCTTGTCTGTCGCTGTGTAAACAGGTTCTAGGTTTGTTTTTTTCTGTGCAGCTTGACTGATAATATTTCAGTTTTAATTGTTATTCACAGAAGCTGAAGTGATTTAGATGTTAACACGATGCACCGCTTCCTTCTGAGGAGCTCTTTTCAGGCTTTCAGCCTGTGTGTGTGTGTGTTTGTAGACTTATCTGTGTTTGTATTTTCGTTTGCTGTATTTATTCTTCATCTTCTTCTTTATTTTTTGTCTCTGTCTCATTTTGTGGTTTTGTTTGCCTCACAATACCGTGCAGCCATGTGGCAGTTTTTCCCGACTGCCAACGTAAAGCAAGGTGCTCCTTAGAGAAGAGAAAACTATGAATTTGAAAATTTGGCTCTTTATCTTGGGAGACCTGGCAAGCTCAGCTCGGTTCATATTGACACTCTCTCCCTATAAACAGAGCGAGTTCGCAGTAATGGCTTCCTGGGGGACAGATAGGAAACAGACCCTACAGAGGTAGATAGTCCTCCTCTCACACAAGTCCCATCGTCTTGTAAATTTGCAGCAGTCTCAGCGGGGTGATAAAGCAGATGCACAATTTACAAGCCATGGGACAGCAGCAACACACATTTGAGTTATTACCACGAGCACAGAGTCGGAGCAGGAGTCATGTTTTATGCAAACAATTAAAATATCCCTGTCTTACTTTGAGCATCATTAATGTTTGCCAATTCAGAGATGCTTTATTGTTTGAGGAAAACGACGCAGAAAAAATAATTATTATAAATGAAACTGTCTAAATAACAAAATAGAATTGATTTCAGAGCTTTTTCTGGTCCTAAAGGTGGCGCTAGAGGAAAGGCATTGGGATCATTAAGATTTCTTTGAGGTTTTTCCCCTTCAGAGGCAAATGTGCTTATCAAACTTTACACCAAACTTCGCTGAAGACGCCACAGAGGAAACCCCCGCGACTACCACATTTCATCCAACAAGTTGCAGCGAGAGATAACAGCTGAGCGACGAGCTTCCAATTCCTCCTTGATGCCGTCTCTTCTTTTTTTTTTTTTTTTTTATGAAAGAAATATCATTAATCAAAAATAAAAAAAGCTTATGGCATATCATTAAAAATAAAACAGTATCGGAAAACAGTGTTTATTCAACTCTGATGGGCGGAAGAAACAGCAGCTTCAGTCCTCCTTAAGCACAACCCTGTTTCCTAGGAATTACAATTATTATTACTAAATTGTTCCCCCAATTACACTGTGGTGACAAACGTGATCTTTGGCTGGATTGTGATCAGAGGCAATTATTATAATAATTGTTTTTTTGAGTGAACGACGCAAAGTGCTACATTCATGCATTGCAAGATCAGATATTTTGGCAGAAGACAAAATGATGTGTGCTGTCAGTGAACATTTCACTGCTCGGTATCAACATTTTTGCGACTTGCCAGATACATGAACAACATTTCCTCATTATGTTAATAGAAAGCCTAATTCCTTCAAAACATATTGCTGCTGCAGAGCAGTTACATCAAAACATAGTTTCCAGGAGACGGGGTTGTTCAGTGCGTACACAAGATGCATTCACTGTGCGTTGTCACCCACATTTTGGCAGCTGTCAGGGCTCAATACACAGTCATTGGAGGTATGTGTGCAAAATGGAAGAAAATAGACTTTAAGCCTAAAAAGATGCTTCTGGTGGCAAATCAAGCATGGGGTCCGGGGGGTCTTCCCAAATGAGATTTTGAGGGCCAGACACCTCATTTCTTGCATTCTAGCTAATTTCTATGCGTCAATTTAAAAATCAAACGCAACATGAATGTAAAGGAAATAAAGAGTCAATAAGAGTAAAGCACAGACGCATCAGTTATGTTGAGAATTTAAACATCAGGTCATGGGCAAAGTGTTTGTTCTGTTAGCTGGAGGCATTTGCCGTAATTCATTAATTAAGATGTTGAGTGACAGACAAGTTGCAGCTAGCAGCTAACGGTTGCCATCTTAGTTTAGAGTGTTGGCATCCTAACCTTCGCTAATTGGCAGAACAGCTGAGGCAGACGGGGATGTCTGGCAGATATTTGGTCCTTTACCAAAGTATTTTGACCTACGTCGTCTAAGACCCTGGAATATCTGTACCAGGCGCCATGGCAATCCATCCAACAGTTGTTGAGATAAGTCAGTCTTGACCAAAGTGGTGGACTAACCGACCGATCGACCAGCATTGCCACCCCTAGAGCAACGCTTCAGTGCCAGCTGTCCAGTGTTTAGGGATGAGTGACAAACATGCGAGTTGACTGATCAGTCAGTTGAAGCCGTTTCTGTTATCAACTTATGTTGTCCTCCGCCTCTCCGTCACATCATGCCTAGTGTTATTCTGCACATGGAATTCCATCAACCGTTCTCATTTAGAGACTCTTTCGTTCAGTCGGTGGGGGCGGGATTGATTATCATTAACTCAATGGGAAAAAACCCCCGACTGGCACCACCACTTCAGCGTGCACTTATTGGCTGATTGTATTGACGCTCTGATGCTGAGATGAGGTGACTGATTTGGAGTCAGAGTTGCTCTGTCACAGTGTTATGTGTCTGAGAGAGGGTCTGAGATTAAATGGTCCACGGGCATTATCCTGGCGCTGTTATTTAGTGTCTTTTAAGCCTACACTTGCTGGGTACCATGTGGTGAAGGGACACTTAGATAAATCAGTCAATCAATCAAAAAGTCTTGTTCTCTGCGAGGAGCTGCAGCACTCTTTACTAGAGTTGCACAGTACTTTCACATCGCCTCCAGTGTGTGACATTCAAAACTTTGTCAATGTTGCATAGAATTAATGCAAACCTACGGGGACGGATGCACTGCTGCAGACTGACCACATTCTAAGTGCAACCCTATGAAGTCCAGCAAATGCTTCATCACTCAGGCTTTTGCACTGATTATGCACGTGGCGTTCTTTAAAGTCTGTGAGGGTTTAGGGCTTAAAGCAGACGTAGCAGCAACAGCTCTCTTCAATGAGAAACCTACTTTTGAGCCCATGCGACCATTTTTGTTTGTAAGCCCTGGTTTCACAAATTTACAGAAAACAAACTGACTACTGAAATGGAAAAGTCACATTCGTTTGGTCAAAATGAAAAATCAAAAGTGAGCCAGAGTGTCTCCACATGTTTCTGTGTCTGTCATCACTCAGGTGTGTTAACATCCGGGGTGTTTGTCAAACCGTCCCTAAAGGTACGATCTGTTCCACATCTGCAAATCTTAAACAACTAGCTTGTTTTTGAGAATGTAGACAACATTACCTGTTGCTCATGTTAATTATGGCTTGGTCTTTCCTGTGTGCCTCTGCAAAGCTGCTTGTAATGAGGTACTGTTCACTGCATGGTGGAGGGGGATTTGCTGTAATTGGCTCCCTGTGAGTTTTGTATAGATAGTAGCTGAACATGTGCTTTGTCTGCTTGGCTCCATTAGCGTAATGGTCCATTTGTACCTGTGATGTGCTGAGGTGAGCACAGACAGGGTTTATGGAACATAACTATTTTTGGCTTGCAGGAAACAACCCTCCATCCCACTGCTGCCATCAAGGGATCAGATTGTACTTGTTTTGCAAACAGTGAAAGGTAGAGAGAAGAGGCAGACTGATGATGAGGACATCTGTCAGAAGTGCAAAACGGCCATTGGAGCTACAGCAGTCTTAGATCAAGCTGGATCACTTCAGTTTGGCTGATGCCCTGAGTAGCTGCCCATCAAGATATTAGTTAGCAGTGACCTTTTATACAAGAAGCCACGGGAAGCAAAGTTTCTCCTGTAATCCGGGCTGCTTCTAATGAAAACAGTAAACCATTTCTTTTGTTTCCGTTGCAATTACTGGATTTATTTCATGTTGCTGTGGCCATCTCTTCCCCACAGATGGCTGCTATAGAGCGCATTATGTCAAGTCTACTGAAGGAGAGCAAGGTGAAGGGAGTCCACCACTGTGTCTTCACACCAATTAATACATACAAAGCCAGGAGGCTGTCCTCCCCCAAAAAGCCCAGGCAGCATCACTTTTTTCAGCAAACTGCACCACAAGCGACATGTTTATGTTCAAGTGAGAAGGTCCTCTAGCGGCAGCGATTGTGACGGGAGCAAAGGAGGAAGTCGGATGCCATTGTTATAGAGTGACCAAGTCCAGGCCTGCAGGAGGTCGGTTTGGGTGGATGTGTCGACAAACCGTGGCTGCTATTCGTTTCCCATTTCTAACTGGCAGTCAATGTTGTTTTATTTTTAAAAACCATGACCACGATTGTTCCCTATAACCTTAATCACATGGTTATTATTGTAACCATGATGACATAGATCCCACCACAAGTAGGGATTTTAAGCCAAACCCTGACGCTTGCCTAAACTCAACCAAGTTGTTTTTGTGCCTAAACCTAACCAAAGTGGTTACGTAGCCTAATAAAATGATTTATCTCTCACCAGTGATTCGTAACGGTTCTGGAAGGCAGAGAAATTATGTTGGGCAGTGCCGTTGCTACCAGTAACAGAGGGTGGGGAAAAAAAATACTGCTCAAAATGATCGACTGAGACAAGAATTTGATGGGAGACTGAGCTACCGTGACACCAGACCTGCGCCCGAGGTAGAAAAAGAAGACGAGTCGGCTCACATGCACAGGAGAAAGTTAGACACTCGGCCAAAATATTTTAAGTCTGTTGTGGAAGGACTCAAGTCTAGAACTCGGTGCTCGCTCTGTGGCAGATTTGGCCGTCACAGCGGTCTGTACACATAGTATGAGCGTAACGTTGACATGCAATGTTTGACGGGATTATGCTTTAAATGCAATGCACCTTGTCTGCCTTAATCTAGCAGTGCTGTATTATATCATTGTATGCCCTCCACGCACAGACATTCGGCACTGTGGACAGTTCCAGCTGGGGCTTTGAACTAATTTGAAATGTATGAGAGCCCGTGTTGAACTTGTGGTCTTGAGGTAACTGTTATGTAAAGTTGGAGCATCATTAGGGCTGCTCTGCTCTCCGGGAAAGCTCTTACAGCGTGTTCCAGTCTGTTCCAGCAGGGAGTGGGAAACTAGGCATGTACCCAGGCACTGTTGAAATACATGTGGACACAATAATTGTGACGCTACAGTCGGTTTTGGCTGTGCGAGGTAAATTCGTCTACTTCTTTCCAGCCACTTGTGCCTCCGTAGAGGCCTATTTTGCCGCAGAAGTAGTTGCAACTGAAAAGTGGTGAATTATGGCATTTAGGAGCCGCTGTGGCCTGCACTGTACATTGTAAGTTGTCTGACTGTGTGAAGGCAGTTTAATCAAGGAATCACACTATATTTTTGCTTTTGCTTTTTCAGTGTCATTATTGATAAATTAAGGCTTTTATTTAAGGATAATTTGATGTGCAATATTTTGCTATGATGACTGGCTTTCACCACTAAGAACATACTTATAATACCTGGATGAGGCATAAATTGTGCTAAGCCCCATTCAGATGGGATTATTATTACAGGTGGAGGTGGGGGATGATTCACTGTGCTCCTCTGTAATTTAACTCATCGTTGTGGATGGGATTTTAATCATTTTGAAATTAGATTAGATTAGCTCACAATTAACAAAACTCAAACTCAAAAGTCAAATTTCACTGAGCTGATATAAAAAAAAAAAAGGTCGATGGAAGCAGCTCTTCCCACAGACAAAAGTCAGGAGATCCACTTTTAAATGCAAGGATGTCGCTCAAACGGAATTTAAATTACAGGAGGTTCACAGACAAACAGTAGGCAATTGTGGCTGTAATTATTACCAGGGGTGGGGTTTAAAAATTACAGACATATGGGATCACTGACCGACACAGGTAATGTTACAAAATACCCCACCTTCCCCAGAGAAATGAATCCAGTCCAAATGGGATGCTGGCTCCGGTGGAGACCAGCACCTTGCATGGCAGCTACGTCACCATCGGTGTGTGAATGGGGGGAATGAGACCAAGCACTATATAAGTGAAGTCCATTTACCATTTAATAAGAGACAATAGTTTGAGAAACCACAGATATGAGTGATATTTATCTAAAAACTTTTATTCTTCAGTAAATCCTAGAACTTCCTTTTCTTTTTCCAATTTCCTAAAGAGGAAAACAAATAGGAGGATATCATTTGATCCATATTCAACCATATGTTGCTCCTTTGGGCTGGTGGGCGGCAGGGAGGGGGGTCTGTTCATACGCTGTAGATGTTGTTAAAAACAAGGAGGCTCGACTGCAGGATTTATCCTGCAAGTTCCTTGAACATACGAATTATGTTAAACCAACTCATGAGTTCAGAGGTATTTGTTAAGCATATGCTCCCTGAGCAGAACTACTCATCAGATTCAACACTTTGCAGTTACAATATCTTTGTAAGTGTAATAATGTGTCGTTTTTAACCAGTGGGACAACACATTAAACATGTTTTTTGCCAAGAATTTCCAGTAGTTCAACAATTTTTTCACTTTTGCACAACAGTCATCATTAACAACAACAAGAAAAAGATGTACAGGAAAACAGTGTAACAGACAGTAAAATGTAAGCATTAGCCCATTAATGTCAGTTTACTGACATTCTGCAGTACTTGGGGTTTTAGGTTCCTCCCAGGGTCTATCATGTCACAGTCCCATAATGAACTGTACTATTACTGTTTAATTATCTTTATGCATGTTATTGATATATATTGTGTATATATGTTTTTCAACCTTTTTACACATATATTCCAGAGAATAATTGCATCAAAACCAGTGATTTCCACTCAATCTTCGGCGTTCACTTCTTCACCTTGTGAGATTCCATTCAGTTTCACTTATTATGTTCCGTGAGTTCATATCATTGAAACAGTGTGTCAGATCCTGCTGTTTCCCCTTGAGGTTTCAGGGGTCAGCGGGGCAATGGAGAGTCCCCTCTGATCCAGGAAGGCGGCTCACCGTGGGGATCTGACAGACTGACCTGCCTGGCAGCAATGATAGATACACTGGGACTGGTCTGACCTTTCTGGCTGACATCCACAAGCTCGCTGTTGGCCCTGGTCATCATCTGTGGGTTGAAGTGCACGTTTGGGAATAGTGGGACTGCTCCACTATATTCTGCCCCATTTCTGCTGGACTCCTGAATCACCTTTTTGTGTGCCAGAAAGCGATGTTTGCTATGAGGATTTCAAAGTGACTGAGTGTCTTTGTGCTCAAAGGCCACAGAGAAGCAATATGCCCTTTCCAATTCTGTAAAATGATCAATAACCAGGAAAAATAATTAAAAATATACTCTTGGAAAAAGACGGCAAGACTAGGCCAGACCTCAAGTAAAGCCAGTCGGGGAACATGGAGAACCAGAAACCTTTGAACCAGGACTTTCTGCCCATAAATGTCATTAAACCCCCTTTTCACTTGTGTAATTTAATTAGCTAGTCATAGCTGGTGGTTGCTCACCATCATGTTAATAATTACTGCTCTGTCTGACGGTAAGTAGCTGACAAGCTTCGGCTAGGCTACCATTGCTCAATTCGGCAGGGGTGTCCGTCTACACTGATTTACCACTGAAATACTTCTTTTTTTTTCTTGGACAAAAATGTGGTGAGTATTATTTTTGCCTTTATTTTGCTGAATTTCTCTCAGTTTTCTTTAAATTTTCATCACATATTTACCTTTTCAATAACATTTTTTATTTTAAACAAATTTTCTAAACATTTACGGGCCCCTACCAAGCTGGAGCCCCATGAATCATCCAGGTTCACCGCCCCCCCCCCTTAGCGGCATCCCTGTTGGCCATCTCGCGTCAACAACGGGCAGCTTCAACACCTAAACGTCTAGAGGGTCATTTTAGATTCTGACCCACTTCAGCGGTGTTACAACAATAGCATCCTTTCATTTGAGAAACGCTGCCAAACATTGGTCCTTCCTGACCCGTAATGATGCAAAATAAAACTTATCCATGCCTTCATTTCAAGCAGACTAGACTGTTGTAATGAATTATTCATTCACAGGCCTTCTAAAAAAAAAACTCTTGACAGACTTTGGTTGTATCCAAACTCTGCTGCTAGATTGCTAAGTAAAACAAAAAACAGGGAACACGTCAAGCCAGATTTTGCCAAGCTCCACTGGCTTTAAGAATTGAGAAGTATTTTTACTCAAAATACAAAGCTTTAAAGCTCAGTTCATATTTCCAATTCTTTTTTATGCCCCATCATACACTCTCAGATCATCTCTGCCAATAAAGTGAACATATCTACTGGCCTAAGAGCAACACTGGTATGTGGGTATCATAAAATGTGCTATTACACATTATGTATATGTGTGTATATATATACACACACATTTAATCTTGAATACAACTTGTACCCTATACTTATTTTTGGATATGTCCTATTTAATTAACTTATTTGATTAAATTTAATTATATTGTTTGAACCTTATTACATAAGGTTTATTATTATATTCTGTGTTGTATTCATCTATTTCTTATTCATATTTGTGTGTGTGTGTGAGTGAGTGGAGCACCGTGAGCTAAATTCAATGCATGAATTACACTCTATAAATAAAAATGTATCATTACTGTAATTATTGTGAATAAATTACAGCTCAGTTTTCATCTCTGGAGATGGAATTTGTTCCTGCCTCTTCTGTCCCCCCACACACCCCACCCCCGCTTTGTCTTTGTCCCCTTGACAACCACTTTCTGCTCTGTAGGACTACGTGAAAATGATTGAAAAGTCAACAGTGGCATTCTGCAGCGTGTATTCAGGCATACCGAACACCCACCGGTCAGTCAAAAGCTTTGTTCCGCAGCAGATTCCCACCTACTGTCTGTAAGAAACACTTGAAGAACATTATAGGAAATGATATACTGAGACTGCAAGACACTCCGTCTCCACCTACAAGATCCCAAAGACCTTGAACATGCCAGAGTCTGTTTGCTGCACACCTCATCTCACACATGCACAATCTAAAAGTATTGATTTAGTTGGCCAGTCAATAAAAGACATTCAGTTGTCCTGCCCTTGTTCACTCAGCTGTCGGCAAACGTTGCTCTTGCTCTGCTGAAATTTAAGTACAACCCTAAATGCACTTGTGTGAACACATAAGCAAATGGGTCACATGTAACATTTGCAGAATCATGCACCCTGATGTGCATCTTTTTTATGAGGGCTGGAATATATGATTTGAATTGAAAAAACCTAAACTTCTACTTCTGCCATTATTCTGCAGGATGACAAAATGAGTGAGGCTTCTTTTTCTTTCCACAGCACCTCATGCTCTAGGTCACGGGCTATGAGATGCGGACAAAAGCTCAGGAAAAAAACAAGTATTTGGGCCTTGAGTGGAGTTTGTCCCACTACTGTTTGCAATGAACTTTCATGCTCAATATTATTTGCTATTAGCTGTCTTGCTGTAATGAGCAAAACAAATATTACCACACAGCAGCAAGGGTAGCCTTTGCTAAGCGTGTCCCCTGGTACTGGCACACTTCCCTTGCTCTGAAACAATTATCATACAGGCTGCTTGATAAGGTGGAGGAGTATAGCTTGAAATGGGAGCAGAACCACTCTTATATTTCGAGCATGTAATGGCGTTTCCAGCTCATAAAAATAGCAGTAAACTGTTATATAAAATGTGAATGACTGTTTTTTATTTTATGTATGTCTTTGTACAGTGTATATACTGTGTGTATGTATGTGTATATATATATATATATATATATAATAAACCTGTCCTCTTTTACTGGAAAATATACATAAAAAAGTGGCTACATGTAAGTAGTGGCTACTTCTAAGTATCTACATCTAAGTAGAGGTCAGGAGGTCAGGATTGGTTATTGCTTTTGCTTTCATTACTGTTGGAAAACGGCAGTTGCATCCACATAGTGTGTTTGTCTTATCGCAGGACAACTCACCTGCCTGGCAGTATATCATAGATGAGAATCTTGTTTTTATTTTGAATGGTTGTATGTAATCGGTGTATTCCTTCACTTTTCTTGTCCTGAAAATAATGAAATTTAATACTCCACTTTAAAAAATATTCCCACATTTTGCCTTTTTAAAAACAAAAGTTTAAAGCTAGACAGTATTTCCCTAAACAGTACAGTCCTCAAATTCCCTGAACCCCCCCCCCGGACAAAAAACAATATCTGTGTGGTAAATGGCCTCTTTATGTAACACAAAGGATCAATAAAATTGTAGGCAGGAAGCAGCCTGAGGAGGAGTCTCTGTTAGAACAGAACTGTGAAGGTCTTATCCTCAGCTGCTGCGTATTTATTCCCTGCCTGCGATAATATCAGCCATGCTGCCATTCTGTCTGCCTCCTCCAATTCTCATTTCCCACATTTTGGAAGGCATCCAAAGTGGAAATAATGCTTTATAATCCAGCAAAGCAGATGCGAAAGCAGTTTCTGGAAAATCCACTGCAGAAATTGATTTGACACCTGCACAGCATCAGCAATTAATATCAATTTATCAGTTACAATTACCGCACCATGCGGTGGGGCGGGGGAAATTCCAGGTATTCAAGGGCGTATTCTTTAACCGTGTGTCTTCAAACGTGGCACTGACAAAGATGTATTTAATTTCTCCTTTCATGTCCATGATATTCGCTGATATGAACCCTTAATAACTAATGAAACTAATGCTGGTCCTGCAAGTCTTTAGGGAGGGTCACAGTTAGCACGGGTGGGCAATTTCTTAATGGACTGTAGAAAGACCAGATTAGTTCATTGACATGCCTTACTCGCTCTCTTAAATTCTATTATCCACTCTCATCCACCTGCTTGTCAGGACAGATGTATTGCTGTTGTAGATGGAGCAGGAAAAGTGTAATATGATGGTGTGTGTGTTAGACTTATTAACAGTGTAAAGGTTAAATGGCTTTATGAATAACAAAATATCTAACAATAATTGATAACCTCAAAGAGGCAACAAAAATATATAGTTAAACACATGAATTGGTGGAGTGAATACGCTTCACTTGAGTCTGTCAGGAATAAACAGTGTTTACATTAAATATTAGAATTTAAATTCTATTAAATTCACCTCGGGGCACCACCCTTACAGAAGGGAAAATGATGGCCAGTTATCAATCTCATATATCAAGTATACTAAACTATTAATTTGGAACTCTGATTAATAATAAAATGAATACAGTTTAATATAGTTTAATTGTTCTGCCCGTGTGTTCGGCACGTGCTCTTTTGTTCTGCCCGAGCACGTGAAGCGGGAGTTTTACATTTCCTCTTCCTGTGTGTGGAGGCCAAATCCAAATGTATACGTGTGTGATCAGTGCAGGATGATGTTAGGAAGGAGGACGGTTAGTTTTGCAGGCCAGATCCTGTGACTGTGTGCAGCACAAACTAACATGGCTCTGTGGTGGAGCCAACAACCCAAACAGAGATGATGATAATAATAATAATAATACAGATCAGAAAATTAAGGTCGAGGTCCAAGAAGCGGTAAGAGAGGGAACTAAAAGGGGAGCTGGAGTTTTGTTGAACTGCTCAGTGGCGTCATCCGGGAGACGTCAGGTTACAGCTACAGGAGGTGATTGGAGGAGAGGGACAACTTACAGTTTAAAATAAAAGTTCCGACTACATCACACAGTGAACAAATTCACACGTGGACGTCCCGTGGTCCCTACATTGGAACAACCTGGATCAAAATGCAATGTTTTTCAGCCCCAATTTGGAGCCTGGTGTCCAGATGACCATGAGAGATGACTTCACTCAGCTCTGCAGTTGCATATTTCAATTAGTCTGGGTTCAGGCAATATTTGCTTAAGACGTGGGCCATCAAAATGTCCTGCATAATGAATTCTGTGTAATGTTGGCTATTTTTTATGGAGGTGACATTTGCATTTTGTCATTTTCTGCCACAGAACGCCATAAAGATTGACATTTGAGCAGCTGTGATGCTTTGGGCAGTGATGGAGTGGAGCCATTTGTCTCTGACTGCAGGGACAGTTCACAGCCTGAGCCTCCACCTAATCTCATATATATACAGTATATGCTCTATACACTTGTATAACCGGTATACATTTTGTATAGACTTGTACACGTTTCTGCATTTATTTCTCATCATATTCAAATGATGTGATGCTGACTGCTGACTAAATGTTGCCGCTGTGTGAAGGCAGTAAGGGAAATGGCCAAGAGGCTTCCTTCAGGACTGTCAGATAAGCATAAAGCGTATAGTTTTGCTTTTATTTCTAAAGGATTATGAAGTCACACTAAATTCAGTCTGCCACCGCCTCTGTGTGGTTTTACCATATTTAAAGAGTCAAACTTTTAAATCTTGAGGTTTTAGCCCTCACATCAACTTGACAGCACTGCTTGGCTGCCTTTGGTTTCTATCCATTTCAGTGTATAAAAATCAATTTGCAACAACTGCTGTAAAAAACCCAAACTCTAATCATAGTTGCACAGTGGTGCAGTACAGGGGTTTTCAAATTAATCTGCGCTCGGCTCAAAAAGAAACTCCCTCTTTAATGCTCCCATAAAAGACAACGTTCTATCTAACAACATCTAAACAATTCAACTTAAATATATATTTACCTCATGGTGACAGTCGTGGGCTTTTTAAACACAGCAACCAGCCAAAAGAATAGTTTCAGGGTAGTGATGTGTTTCTATCTCAACTTTCTTAACAGGCTGGTGGCAGAAAGGTTGATATGAGCTCGTACAAGACAGAAAGAAAACGCTGTTGACAGGAAATGAGTTGCCACAAGTGTCCTGCCCTGCACCAGTGATTTATGCCTCAGGATATCACTGAGCCACGCGATGAATCTTCATTTGATGGAGGGCTTCATGACTCTCACGTGGACACAAAAACAAACTGCAGGCTGGGAGAGAGCCTGTGGAGCCTCGTATGTATCACGGGGGGGAGAACAAAAATGTATCCTTGCATTTTAACTCACTGTGTTATGCTATTAACACTTTGTTAAATTGGATGATAAAGATGACATAATGTTGTTTTACAAGCACGCGTACCTCTGTCCAAATAATTGCATCAAATCCAAGCTGCTCATTTTGGATTGGATTGCCCTCACAGCTTTCACTCTCTATTTTTTTCCCCTGGCATCAGGACACGTGGCGGTGTACGCGCACATCGCAGATAGCGGCCAAAGTTGGCAAGCGCTGGTGAAAAATCTGCCAATTTTGCATCACGGCCGCGCGACAAAAAGCAGCTGTCCCCCTGCGGAGGGGGCGTCGAGGGAGCAGGCCCGGGATCTGCAGGCACCTCAGAACCAGAGAGAACGTCCACGCTGAAATCACATAGTAGGAAAGTGAAACTTGAGTTGTGTAAATTAGCAGTTTTTAAAATTGCACCTTATGCCAGAATTTCGCTGCTACGCCCCCTGCCTCGTCACCGCCCCCCCGCCTGTGTCCCTTTTGGTGTTTTTTTTCCCCCCCCCCCCCCCCCCCAGAGCTGTTTGTGCTGCTTGCCATGTATTTTGTGCAGAGACGGACGGCAATAGTAATAGCTGATTATGTTTT
>JAVQJF010091615.1:0-17753 GCA_036023855.1 Gadopsis marmoratus
GGCCGGAATTTAAACAAAAACGGGGGGGGGGTTTTTTTTCTTTCCCAAAAATTTTTTTAAAATAAAACGGTTTTTTTTGTGACCCCCCCCCCCCCCCCCGCTTCTTCCCTGTGAAGGCAGCTGACACATTTCCAGAGCCTCTTGAATACTATTTCTTCATTTCTGTTCCCCCACGGTTACAGTTTACATGTTTTACACAAATGAACAAAGCAACTGTTTTCATTAAGAATCAAACATTCCGTTCTGCGCTCATTTAACTTTAAGCATGTCATCTACTCCCTCACTGCCCTTTCCCCCCTAAGGGAACGGCTAAGCTCTGGCCGTGTTGTGTTATCTTTCTCCGGCTGAACTGGAGAGAATCATCTGTCGCTCCAGGAGGGAGAAGAAGTGTCACTGTTTGGCAGGCTGCTGTCACCTGTCAGTGACCTAATTAAATTGACATCCACCGCAAAAACACAATGTAACTTATTTTTTCCTCTTACTTACTCTGCTGACTTTACATCCACACATAACTGTGCAACATTTGGAGCTGTTTGAAGCTTTGAAAAACTGAACAGCAATCTCCTTTTGCAAATATAATAACGTAGCGCTCACAATAAAGCACTGACCTTATTGTGATCCGTCTAATTGAAAAACCAACTCGCAGTACTCTGTGTACGTGGAAAGATGTGTCTTATTGTGTTTTGTAGAGAGCTTTCCCTTTAAGGACTTTCTTAAAACAGTTCATCTGTGCGCATTGTCTACATGTGCGTATTTCTACAAACATACATTTTATAGTGTTTGTATGCACACAGTACGCTGTAAATTTGACATTTACATCAACTATGCTGCGTGTACGGCCAGTTTGATGGTGCTGTGGCGTCTGTGCTTTGTCTTTGAAAGTGTGTCTGGGCTGTTGAGAGCAGAGCGGGTGGCTAATGAATGACCTGTCAGAGGTAATGAGGTCCGGAGCGCTGGACGCCTCATGGCTTCCTCCTCCCTACGCCACTGATTCACTGCCTCGCCTGCATCTCCTCTCCCCATTGGACTGACTGGAGAAATCTGTCTCTGTATTATCACAGCGCTGCACTAAATGCAACATTTTACATACTTTGAGCTGTATGTGGAAATACTGAACAGAGTTTGATAAGAGAAATAGAAAAGATACATGAGTAATCTGTGACATTTATAGTCCTTGCTCTTTGCTCCTTGTGTTTTTAATATTGTCAGCACTTGGACTATGCTCTAATGCTGTTTTTAATGATTTAATAATAATCACAAATCTTCCTTACCATGCTTCCTGTCTTTGAAACCATTGTGTCACCTGGCTGTAAGGCTACTCAACTGCATCTGCAGGCTCCACCCAACCTGTCTTCCTCTGTGCACCAGGAATGTAAATACGGGAAAGGTGTGGCTCCATGAGCTGGTTTTGGGCTTCCTGATTTGCAATTCATAGCTGGTAAAGCTTTCAGGAAGCTATTTATTTTGATACGTTGTCTGGTGTTTTGGTCTACTGACTGTAACAACTGACTGCGTCCAACTCCTCTGATCTGCAAAAGGCACCACATCCATTTATTAGTTTGTTTCAGTTCCTTCTTAAACATCTGTTTCAGATTAATAATACATTTATATCCATATTTGTAAATGTAACACTCCCTTTACACTTATAATTTCATGGTTTTATTATTTACACTTATTTTATTACTATCATCATTATTTTTTATTTTATTCAGTTTTATTTGACATTTGAGTTTTTTAATTTTAATCTATTTATTTTGTGTAGTAGTATTTCATATTTTTGTTAGTTTTATTGCTTGTATTATCTTGTCTTATGCTCTTTTGGTTGTTTTGGTGTGCATCAGTCTAAATCTATTTTTTAAATTGCATTTAATTTAATTGATAAATTGACTGATGCACTACCTATGCAAACATGAACAACTCCAACTTCATTTCATTATTCTTCCTACAGAAAAAGAGCAGAGAAGAGAGCTGTGGTGAAGGTAGCGGGGTGGAGATCCTAGAGAATAAGCCCTACACAGATGGACCGGGTGGGGTTGGCCAGTACACCCACAAGGTCTACCACATTGGCATGCACATTCCCAGCTGGTTTCGATCCATACTGCCCAAAGCAGCACTGAGAGTTGAAGAGGAGTCCTGGAACGCCTACCCTTACACCCGCACCAGGTGAGGTTGCTCTTACATGTGGACCACCTCCACACCTCACAGGAGTGAGAGTGCAAGGCTGCGCAAAACTCTAATTGTGTTATTTTCATAATATAAATGATGTGTACATGGCTGTATAACTGCTGTACACACATCTAAAGATAAATATTCCACCCCTACCTGTTAAGTCAATGGATAATAATTCAAATCCTGTTTATATTCAGTGTAATACACATAAAATGCCATGAGTGGTGACTGTGATGATGCCTAGTCTGAAGTCCTGCGCTACCTGCTGTTCCTCAGTAAAAGCCAAGAGAAAATAAAGACCTCAGAGCAAGTTGTAAGAATATTACCAAGCAGACCATCAGATCGGCGTGTGGCCAGCAGCACTGCCAGGCTGTTAGATGTTGATGGCCCCTCATTCTCAGGGTGTTTGTCTGTGTGGTGCCTGATAAACACAGAGATGTGAAGGTGCTGAAAAGAGATGTGCCCTTGACTACACTGTCAGGATATTGATAGACTGCAAGTGCCGGTTTGACACATCTATTCAACCTGTGACAGCTTTGCTACAGACGCCTCAGATGCAATAGATGGGCATGGCTCACATGTCTTCTTTCCTCAGCAGGTAGAGGGTGTTTCTTAAATAATGTTGTTCTTATCTTGAGCCATTAATTTGAAAAGTAATGCTCCTAATGAAGGCAGATGTCAACCCATAATGCACTCTTGCTTTGTTGGGACAGTTGTTCTGTTTTACTTAATTGTGTTGCCTCTTTCCCTTCAGATACACCTGTCCCTTTGTTGAGAAGTTCTCCATCGACATTGAAACCTACTACAAACCCGACACAGGCAACCAAGCAGATGTCTTCAACATGTCTGCAGCAGAGAAGAGGCAGAGGACTATTGGTGAGACAATTTGGTAGTAATCCTGAACCATTATGACAACATAAACTCTGATATTAAAATATGAATTGATGTGTATCAAGTCCACCACATAGACACTTCAATATACATGCTCTTATTTTGGGATTGCACATCATTATCTACAGTGTAGTTGTATTACAGAACAAATACAGTAAGTAATAACTTCTTCTTGCAATAGTTATTTAAGGTGGCAGCTTCGTATTTGTAGATTTAGTCTAATGGTGTTTTGATGTCTGTGCTCTCAAACATAAGGAGGCCCGCTTGTGGCAATTTAGTGGTACTGCATATGTTTTTCCTGTTGTTGCATGCCTATTGAATATGAAGCTACTCAGAAATCAATGGCTTTAGGGAATACAGTGACCCAGTTACAACACTGATTGTAATCCTTGTAATCAATGACTTATCCTTGTATGTGTTTGTCAGCCTGAAATTCAGTTGTTAAAGACGTAGGATTATGCAACAACATTCATGCAATACATTTAAAGCCATTAATCATTCTTTTCTGGAATTAAACTCTTTTTGGCAGACCCAATCGACATTGTAACAGATCCCATTTCCCCTCATGAGTACAAAGCAGAGGAGGACACACGGCTCTACAAGTCAGTTAAGACCCAGAGGGGTCCTCTGCAGGACGACTGGATAGAAGAGTACAACAATAACCCAGGGAAGACCCCCATCATGTGTGCCTACAAACTCTGCAAGGTGGAGTTCCGCTACTGGGGCATGCAGTCTAAGATTGAACGTTTCATCCATGATGTTGGTGAGTATGCAGCCACAGGTGTTGCAATCCTTTATGTAATGTAGTTGTTTCTTAGTTTTATTAACAGCATATTTTCACAGGAATTATATTTCATTTACATCTAAATGTAGAAACCTTATGATTTTTAGAGGTAGGTGTGTAACATTTTCCTGGTTTCTCTGTAGGACTGAGAAAGGTGATGGTGCGTGCCCACCGGCAGGCCTGGTGCTGGCAGGATGAGTGGTATGGTCTGACCATGGAGGACATCCGGCAGCTGGAACTGGAAACCCAGCTGGCCCTGGCCACGAAGATGGCCCAGTTCAGTCAGGCAGAGGAGGCCACAGAGGCCAACGGAGGTGCTCCTTCACCGGACAAAGACCAGGAGGTTAAAGAGGCGATCAACTCCATTGAAGCTGAGGAGGTGGTTGTCAGCTCAGGAGGAGAGACTCTCCAGCCACGAGGTGTACTCACCAAGCAGTGGTCCACTTCATCCCGATCCTCCCGCTCATCCAAGAGAGGAGGTGAGGCGCACACCATCTTCACCTATTCATCTTTGTCATCTCTGTGTATGACAGTTTGTGAAACTGACACTAGTGTGAATGGTCTCACAGTAACCATCCTAGCTCTGCCCTGTCCTGATACATACTCCTTCTTCACACATCATCACGTTTATATTTACACCTCACCTTTCCACCTTAAAGATTGAGGTATACTAACAACAAAGTCAAACTGTTTCATAAGTAAACGCAGCCAGTTATGATATTTGAGACCTTTTCACACTGGAAGATGGCATGTGAAAGATTCAACAAGATCAAGCTTGTGCAAAGTCAAAGTAGCACTTTGCCTTTTCTATTTGTATGATTATGTGTGTCATTTCTCTGTAGTATAGTAAGTGATGATCCTCCCAAAATGAGTCTTTTGAGTATCAATCACTCCTCCTGTAAGCTTGAATGGTGGCTTTTATTAGTTTGCTTTTGCGTAAAGAACTCTGCCTGTGGTTCAACTAATTTGGGTTACAATGGATTCCTATGACAACAAGAATTTTAAGGTGGGTAATTTTGCCAAAATATGTCTAAATTCACTGCCCCATGTCACTCGCTCAAAACTTTGTAGCTCTGCCGTAATGGCTATATTAAAATATTTCTACCACCATCAACCCACATAAATTCAAGCTGACCACAGCTAAAGTCCTTAGTGAAGAAGAAAACTGAAAACCTTTACAGCCACCTTTTTCAGGTGTTTGATAGTCAAAAGATCGGACTCCATTAGAATTTGTTCACCTCCTCCGAAAGACATTAGATATTTTTGAAAAATACAAACGGTCAAGTCAAAAATGTCATTTCAACCTATTATTCAACCACATTATTTTCCAAACTATTTACTTTTGACTTTATAGTGGTGGAAGTGCTGTACTTTACAATAGACAAAATCTCCTGTACAAAAGAATTTGTCTTGTATTTTGTGGTTCTGCTGTACACAGGCAGACACGTTGAAAGTTGTTACTAAGCTGAATGAATCGGAGTCTACTGAGTAACTCTGAACTCAAATAGTTGATTTGGTGTTAATAAAGCGAGTATTAGTATGTTAGTATTAGTATGTATATTAGTATTCAGACTCTGCTTTTGTACCACAAATTACTTTTCTGTTCGGCGCCTGATGTTAATTGGAATGTTTTTACTCTACTTGCTTATTTTTACTCACTCCTCCACATTTGCTGTAGTATCCAACTTACCTTGCCTCACCACTACAACTCGCTGGGTTATTTTTAGCAGCAGCTTTGACATCACAAACCACATGTCCGAACACACCCATCTCCAGTGTCACCCCTACCTCGAGGCAGCGCACACTGTAACTGCCACCTGGACCCTGACTCTCATCCAGCGTGCCTTGTTTCACCCCTGTAACTGCCCCCTGTGGTTCTGTCCTGGGCTATTTTTAGCAGCAGTGCTGACATCACAGACCAGAGGAGGCTGACGCTCTTCCCTGTGACCCTCCCCTCCACCACTGCCGTTTGCTTCTGTGCGCTGACAACTACAGCTGTGCCCCCTTCTCACCAGCCTGCCCCTTAGAGCGACTCCCCCCTCTCTTCCTCTGCACTAATGATATATGAGACATAGACTGAAGACACATGATAGACAAGGCCTGCTTTTAGTATCGCCATTTTCCTCAGCTGGCATTTGGTAGTCACTGTGCTTGCAGCTTTTCTGTGTTACATTGGGCCTCAATTTTCACACACACCCCCCTGACCACCAAGCAGTCCATCTGTGATGAAGTTATGCACCACAGAGACTGTTGCATGTTTATATAACACTGTGTGTGTGTGTGTGGGCCGGGGGAGATTGTGCAATATTTCTTGGTCATAGTGTGTGTGTGTGTGTGTGTGTGTTTAAAAAGGGAAAGAGAGAGGCTGAAACACATGTCCCAAAATAACAGTGAATTTTTTGTTCATGTGCGGTCTTTCAGTGAGCCCATCACGTCACAGCATCTCAGAGTGGAGGATGCAGAGCATAGCGCGGGACTCAGACGACAGCTCAGATGAGGAGTTCTTCGACGCTCATGGTGATCACTGTTTTGATTTTAAATTGGAGTCGATAGTTAGATCAGTGGATGTGTTTATTGTCCTCGGTTTTCCAAGAACCTGCTTGCTCCCTTCTCCCCTGCCTCTGTATGCATCTCTTTAACCACAGATCAGTTTTTAAACTTCCCAGATACCCAGCATGCTTTGAGGCTGCAGTTGAAATATGTGGGTGTGGTGTGACACCCATGCGCTCTGCTGGATGAGTTTTGGCCAAGGACGTGGGCCAGGTGTCTCATCCTGACGTCCAGTTCAGAAATCACACGTGCCCATCAGTACCCCTCTGACCAACACACTCCAGTTCCTGTATCATTGTTCTCACACACACACACACACACACACACACACAATCCCTTTCAATTCAAGCAATTACAGCTGTGCTGCTCCAGTGTCCATCTCAGTATAATATTATGGATGTTCCTGCGCTTCAGAGACGACCTTATGAAATAAGGTGATGGTAAATAAATGAGGCTGGTTTATCAAAATGAAGTTACAGTGTATGTATGTGCACAAAGTGTGTGCTTCGGTGGCTGGATGAATCGCATGATGGTGGCACAAATTAAATTTGGAAACAGACTGAGTTGGCTCAGATTGCCTTTGATATTAGATTTCTATATTTAAAGTTTGTTTGTGGCCATGGTCCTCTTGCAGTAATCGTCTATTGCAAACACTTGAGATGCATGTCCAAGTCTATTTTTAGCTGTCATGTTCCCCTTCTTTGTGGTAGAGAATTCTTTTGTGTGTGCAAATGAATAAAGGAAAGCTTTGAGAGGAGAACTCATAGATACACATTCAGTGTGACTGGTTTACCATGACTTATTGATCAGGGGTTTGAATCTACTAATGATGGTACACACTTCACTTGTCTTATAAAGTTAGTATTGCTGTACTTATTCTTCAAAACGGATAATAAAATGAATCTGCTACAGTTGCACATTTCTAGAATCTAACCACTGTAGAACATGCAAATGAAGCTTGAATGAAATGTTATTTATTGATGAAATAAAGATACTCTTTAACCATCACACCTTAATTTTACCCCATTTAAGACTGGGTTGTTATAAATGTGTATTAATGAAAGCAATTTAATCAACTTAGAAAATAACTTAAAAAGTAATGAAAGAAAAAGTGACTTGAAATGTGTACATGACACGCTTATCTCTTAGAAAATAATGAAAAGAATGACAGAAGGCTTTTCATTGGATGTTAGTCTTACTCTGGTGTTTCTGAGAAACTGCCTGCAACCTCCTGTTAGTAGTCACTGAAATAAAAATATTTGCATTTCTTCACAATAGCTGTGTTATTTATTTGTAGTATAACTACTGCAGAAGTAAATGGAGTTACATGACATTTGTTCATTCAATTTTAGATTTTATTTTTATTTTTTTAACACACTAAAGTGAACAGGAGGTTGTTGCCCATTTCTCAGAAAGGAAAGTACTGGCAGCATAACAAAAATGTCCCAGGAGAGAAATTATGGGATAAAAAGAGATATTCTCTTTTAGAGCCTGAACCTTTCTTGTTATATCACAGAGAATGTCAGTGGATAGCACAGTCTATCAAAATATTTATATAAATTCAGAAGATACACAGTACTTTTAAACCTCTTCTCAGTAGGTAATTAAATTGTCCTCCAGCAAAATAAAATGTGCTTATCAGCCATAGATGAACATAAAGTTTGTATTTCAAAGATGAAAATATTCAGCACATTATGCATTTGATGGCCACCACAGTGAGTGATGCGGTACAGCAAGTAGTTATAAATCATATCTATTTTGTGATTTATTTGGCAATATCTTGTTGGAAAGCTTGACAGGGTTACTTTATGTTGGCCTTCTGTTTAATTATATATCTGAATAAGTGAATGTAACTCATACAATACTGTTAATCACTATATATTAGTTATACTGCTGTTGTAATGACACATTTGAACCCTGAATGGCACATATACTTTAGCTGATCATGAGTTATCTTATGTCGCCCCTGCAGAGGATCTCTCAGACGGCGAGGAGGTCGTCCCAAAGGAACTCACCAAGTGGAACTCCAACGACCTCATGGACAAGATTGAAGCTGCAGACACAGAGGAAACTACTGGTATGATGAAGACCATGAACACTTGATCGTGGACAATCTCACTGCCTCAGTACCTGATGTTGACTTGAATGTGTGTGTTTGCAGGTGAACTGTTCAAGGAAATGACAGTGGATTATGAAAGAGCAACCAGTGAGGAAAGACTAGATGAGGTACGTGCATCTGACACGGAGTGTGTATCTACAAGACACAACCCTAACCAGCCTTCTCTGATGCAGAACCATGTCTGAAATAAATAATCTTGTTGAACCATCTACAGAAAATGCCGTTCAGGACCCAGATGCTTCTGTTAAACTTGATTTCATTTTAATAAACAGTCATTTGCATCAGGTTTTACAGTTTGAAAGACAAGAGAAGGGCTGTTTGTCCCTGAGCCTCTCTGTCCTCTTGTGTTCAGATGCGTGGCCCTGTTAGAGGCCAAGCTGATAGCTCTCCCATTCCCACCATCACGGTAACAAGGCACCAGTCAGTAAGTAAACATGTTGGCCCTAGTGCACTGTGGGCTACAGTAGCTCCACAGAGACCCCTGATCCCCCTGAACAAACCCAATACTTACTGCCCCTGTCCTTTTTTTTCCCACCATTGCCCAAATCCAAATCCATGTGTACTCCTCAACCTTACCATCCTCTGTTCAACTCCTGTGTACTTGCAGCTGTGGCGTTGAGTGTACATACAGTGCTTCTTTGAAAGTGTTTTGTATCTGACTTAAAAGACAAAACTGTACATTATGTTGTTCTTTTTAATGTGACTTGATGTCAGGAAGCCTTGTCGTTGTTTGCTGTTAGTTGAACAGTTGTCCAGGTGGAGTTTAGGTTGGCGCTGTTCTGTTTTCCTTCATGGTTTTCCGCCCCTCTCTGGTTGTCAACAGTAGTCTGTACAAACATTTCGTTGTGTGGTCCATGTCTGAAGAGGTGGACACAAATCATTTAATGCACAATAGCTAAGGCATTATTGTTTCTGTCATTGTTCCCAGTTCAATAAGCATGTTGTCTTTGATCGTGCTGATAAAATGTTTTCATACGTGAATATCTTAATTTATTGAGCATTCTCTGAGAGCTGTTCCTCGTCATCCCCATCCATCACCTTTTCTTGAAATAAATATTCTGTTCTCAGGAGAACTTGGCCCAGCAGTGTCTGCAGCCTTCCAAGATCCATGTATTGATCTTGGTTCTGCACGGAGGGAACATCCTGGATACAGGCGGAGGGGACCAGAACAGCAAGCAGGCCGACGTCAACACGATTAGTACGGCTTTTGACACAGTCATGCGTGTTCATTACCCTGCTGCGCTGGGGCGCATCGCCATCCGCTTGGTACCATGCCCTGCCATCTGTGCCGAGGCCTTCTCCCTGGTGTCCAAGTAAGAGGACACACATACACACGTTCTGCTCATGCATGCTGCAGGCATTGAGGATCATGATTAAAAGTTTCTATTAAAAGTTTATTGAGTGTGATTGCTGTTTGCTTTGGATGGATAAGGACCAGGTGCAGCTTATGAGCATCCTAAACCCCACGTGGACTGCCTTGATCAAAATATGTTCATGGTTTTGTTTTTTTTCAATTATGTCTTTTGCACAGCCTGAGTCCATACAGCTACGATGAGGGTTGTCTGTCCAGCAGCCAAGACCACATCCCCCTGGCAGCTCTCCCTCTCCTGGCCACCTCTGCTCCACAGTACCAGGAGGCCATGGCCACCGTCATCGTCAGAGCCAATCAGGTGTACGCAGACTTCATAAAGTCTCTGGACGGGGCAGCCTTCTCCGGCCAGGTCAGTCACTGTCCTGTGAAACTATGAATTCTCAGTTTCGAACTGTTCTTGTATGTGCCAGTTGATAATGAGTTTGAGCATGAGTATGTTTTTGTTATTGTTCTCAAAGTTATATGTACATAATCACAGCTGAGCCTGGTCCTTAATTTTGTGTGGATAGTTACCTTTTATGGCTAAATATTAAAATACCTTAATTGATTCTCCACATCATAGTATACACCCATACATCAATCAATAAATACCAACATAATTAAGATAATGTTTCTTGTGTTAACATCCTATTATTATTTTTACTTTCTGGAACTTCTTCTTGAAGTGTGTTGGAGCAGGTGTATAGATGTTTTAGGTAAATCCAGACCCTAAGGATATATGTAAAAAAAAATATGATGTTTTATTAACTTTATGTCTGACCCTTGACCTCTCTAGGTATGCCTCATTGGGGACTGCGTAGGAGGAATTTTGGGATTTGATGCACTGTGCAGTAGCAATCAGACAGTTAATGAAAGCCAGAACAGCAGTCGCAGGGGCAGTGTCATCAGTGTACAGGTAAGAGACAAAACAGTCAGAGTAGTGAATACATATGTCAACTGACATTGTTGACACCTGCATAAATATAATTCAATATGTTTCCTAGTAACAAAATATTATGTGCAATATAAAGTGCTTTTCTCCCATCAGAGTAAGATACAGTATGGACTCTTTCTAAAGTGCTTTACGTGTTCATAACAAATCTTTCCGAATCACCCCCACAGGACCAGGACCTCCTCTCTCCTGGCATCATTGTCAACAGCGGGCACGGGTCAGCCTCTCCGACCCTGGAGGGTAGCCGTCACCTCAGTCGCAGTAACATAGACATTCCTCGTGCCAGCGCAGGTGACGACACCAAGAGACAACTCCCACGCAAGAGAAGTGACTCCTCCACCTACGAAATGGACACAATAAAACAACACCAGGCTTTTCTGTCCAGGTGTGTTGACAAAAATTTTACCTGGGAGATAAAAAAATAACAGCTCAGTCCTTGTTTTGTTTACTGTCAGTGTGATTTATTTTTAGTTCTACACGAGGAAATGACTTTGTGCTATCTTCCAGCTTACACTCAAGTGTCTTAAGGAGTGACGCAGTCTCACGCAGGTCGAGCAGCAGCACTATGCTGGATGGAGGCTCCCTGGGGAAGTTTGACTTTGAGGTGTCTGACTTTTTCCTGTTTGGCTCTCCACTTGGCTTGGTACTTGCCCTGAGAAAGACTGTCATTCCTATGCTGGATGGTAAGCTACATTGGAAAGTGATGCAATCCTAGTAATAATGTAATTGGTGATAGCAAACATTGTTTATGTTGCATATGACATATTATGCAATAGTAAAAAAATAACTATAAATAACTATAATATCTGCAAAAGGTTTACATCAGGTGGAGATACACTAATTAGCATAGTGATCTGTGGAAGTCATACTTACAAAGTTCTTTTTGATCCTAAAAATGTAAATTGTACGTGTGGTTGTTGTTACCCATGCTTAAAAGGTAGTAGACCTCATATGTTTTTAATAGAATATATCTAAAGAAAGTTACTGTTTCACAACTATTCCATTCACGGGAAGGGGTGCATAGATTCTTCCCTTCTCCTCTCTCAAGTCTTTGGTTCGATTTCTCCCCCTAGTGGCCCAGCTGCGGCCTGCCTGTCAGCAGGTCTATAACCTGTTCCACCCAGCCGATCCCTCAGCCTCCCGCCTGGAGCCTCTGCTGGAGAGGAAATTTCACCTCCTGCCTCCATTCAACGTGCCCCGTTACCAACGTTTTCCCCTGGGAGATGGAAACTCTGCCCTACTGGGTGAGCCTTCTGCACACATGATGCTTAAAAGCCTCATTAATATCAATTCAGAAAATATTCAATCATGAACTATAGTTTAGAATAATTTATGTACTCCTGACTTCGATTCACGTGCACAGTCACAAATGCAACATTTCCGGGAATAAAATGGCTTCTTAATTGTTCCTTCTGACTTAAGATCACATCAGCTGATACAGACACTGATTGCAACCCATTGTCCCGTTTCCCATGGATGCATGCCATAGACAACACATGCCTTAAAGACATCTTTATTAGCACAGTATGATTTCCTTTACACACATTAGTAAACATTGTCTACTGTTTGTGCTTCAACGATTATTGTGAAGCAGTTTATTCATTAAATGTGGTCATAGTCCTGCTGGTGGTTTCTGTTTGGATTGGTCATTATAGTGGAGTAACCCTTAGAGCCTCACCCTACCCTTTGTATAGAGAAATCTGTCTGATTCCCCAAGAAAAAGGACAAAGATTTTATGTAAGGTAACTAATGAACAGAGGACTTTTTTGTATATTAAAATACAGTTACACCATTGAACCAGGGCTTATTATAGAGTGACATTAGGGTTAATATGTTGTACAAGCATGAAGATATTTCTTAAGGACTTCAGGCCAGGGTTTTGATGTGTCCTAAAAATGATTGCTTTCATCAAATAAGCTCCCACTGAATATCATCATATCTGCCTTGTATAACTAATAAAAAGTTTTAAAGTTTTCAGAACTGAAGATTTAAAGACAAATTCAAGATCCTTTGAGTTGAGAAAGATTTTATGACTAGCAGATTCCAGGGCATTTAAAATCTCAGATTAGTGTTATGTGACAGTATATGACTGACAAACTGTTGCAATTCAAAATTAGTGGGTACTCGACTAAGGGCTTGACTCTGCTCTCTTGTCTCATGTTCACTTGTTCTTGCTTCATATGTTTTTGTGTCTTGTTTCTTTCTTCCTCTCTTGGCCTCCTGTCCCCATATCTTCGTACGTGGCTCTCTACCTCCAAACCCCCGATCTCTGCCCCTTCTGCCCCCTCCACCTTCCTCTGTAGTGGAGACAGTCCAGAGCAACTCTCAGCTGCTACTTGACAGCGGGCCTCCCCTGTCCTTTCGCTGTCAGGAGACCATCAGTGAGACCTGCATCCCTGTGCCTGTGCTAAACTGGCAGGAGGGCTCCCTCAAAGCCACACCTGCCACTATGGAGTGTGTGTAACCTCTCCCATTCACCTCCATCTGTCCTCACCCCCAGTCACTGTGTTTCTTTTGTCTGTTTGTTCCGTCGTTATTGTTGTTACGTCCAAGATGCTCCGATTTATACACAACATGTGTCCTTTCTGAGTATTCCCATAGCTGCTGTTGTAAATCCAGACAAATATATAGTGTTTTATCTTCATTTAAGCAGTAGCATTCCTGCGTGAATTCTTGGCCATAGAAATAATACAAACTTGGTACAAGTTGCCATGGAAATACTTTGAAAAATCTGTTTAGCATCTCATGTAGTGTTACATTTTGTTGTTGCCATCACATAATCATGTTTGGAGGACGCAAGCATTTGTGTTTGTGCTGTGGTTTTTAAAAGTCGTGTTTTAGTGTGTCTGCATCATTTCCATAATATCAGATTATTGATGTTGATGGAGTGGAGGGTATTTCTACTATCGTCTGAAGATTGTGCTGCTTGTGATGTTGTTTGCTCAGTGTATGTGGAATTCTATCTATACATCCTGAATGTACCGTTCCCTATGTTTCTCCTTGTGATAATGGTCAGAGGTCATTTGATTATATAAAATCTCCTGCAATATTTCATTGTGTCTACAAAGATACAAAGGAGTTTAACATATTACTTTGCTGTTAGATAAAAATCACCTTCATGACAGATACTAACACATGAGTGTGACTGTATCAAACGTGGACATTTGTGATTTTACATTCACTAAGTGTTTTATGTACTCATGCAACTGCGTCGGTTACACAAATTTGACCTTGGCCTCCATGGGGCTGCCTTTTGGTTTCACATGTCCTCTGAAACCATGGTGCCTGCCGTCACATTTCTCTCCTGCTACCCTACCCCACGTGTCCCTCCCCATCATCACTGTGAGTTCCCCTTACCTGTGTCTCTGTCTAATGGGATCTCCTTGTTTCGACTCAATAGCGGATGTTGTTCAGTCTCATGGTGGTGTCTTCATGGACAATTCGTACCCCTCATCCCCCGTAACGGGCCCCCTCTCCCGGGGCCAGCGGAGGGCCAGTGAGGTCAGCATTGCCAGCCAGGTCTCAGGAATGGCAGACAGTTACACTGCCGCCAACATAGCCAACAGTAAGTGTTCTCAATACCAACAAGCCTCTCTCTCTTCCTTCCACTCACACAAACACTGGTTTAGTTATTCTCCCTCTTTCTCTCTCTCTCTCTTAGTTATTCTCCCTCTCTCTCTCTCGCTCCCCCCCCCCCCAGTTACTCTGACTCTACACACACACCCTGCATTCTAGCTGCAGCATGCTAGTCAGCCAGATAGGCACGAATAGCACCTGAAATTCAAAGTCCCAATACGAGCAAACAGAGTCCTAAAGAAGAGCAAGTTCAGCGCCACTTTTCACTGTCTGTCTTACTCTTATCCACTGTCTAAATGTAAATGCAATGAACGAGTGCTGCATTTATCTGATGTCGCAATGCATGTAGGCACCTGCCTCCCTCAGTCATTCCTGCATTGTTCCCTCCCGAGTGCAATGTTTGCCGAGATGACCAGTATTCTGTTGTGTTTTATGTGAGATTGTCCTCCAAAGTCTCCCCCCCCCCCTCTATTTCACTTTTGTTACCAAAGCGTTTATTTGTACCTCACGTTATTGTCCCGTACACTGCTGTTTTAGCACCTACATTACAACCCTGGAGATGCACATAAACTAATTATAACACCAGAGCGTCACCCTGCCCTACTGCCTTAACTGTTGCTCTACTAACTCTAATTCTTTTTCAGCTTTGACATTCACAGCTCTGTTTAAGGCCGCTTACTGACACCGGACACATCCCAACCCACTCTTCAAACTGTTTAAACTGTCATAAACTGTCACATACCAACATGCATCCATTTTCATATGGTTTCTTTCTTTTTGTTTTCTCCTCATAGCCAAATCATGCCAAATTATCCAATCCAAAAAGTTGGGCCTTTTGTCCCAACTCGCCCTATCATCACAAAACAAATTCTTCCTGAAAAGTCCTCCTAAGTCCCGTAAGAAAGCAGGGGCTGGCCAGGCAGCAAGATCTCCTGATGCAGGTCTAGGGGCAGAGCTGGACGGTGAGGCAGAGACTAGTGAAGGGATAAGCCCCACTGGCCAGTATGAGAACTGCCTGTCAGCCGGGCTGGACTGTGCTATATCTGTTCTGGTCTCCCTGGACTCCCAGACTGAAGTGGAGCAAGGTACTTTTCTGAAGGGAGGGGACTTCTGAAATCAATGTGACGCTCCATCTCTTTTCTGTCCGCTGTTCTATACTTTAAAATCCCCAAACTCAATGCTGCTCTTTCAGAAAGCCCATTTTCCTTCCCTTAACATTTATTCTTTCAAAACTGAATTAATACGAATTTATGGCAATCACTTCCATTGATGAGGTATAATGTATAAATCCAGACCTTGCCCCTCGTTTCCAAATCCATGATCTTTTTCATACCAGTACTAACATGAAAACCCACCTTCACTTTCTCATATAATCATGTTTCAGTTCTAACTTATCTTTTTCTTCCTCCTGCATTTGAATTTCAGCACTTGATATTCCTGTTAATAACAATCAGAAACTCTTGATTTCCTTCTTTTAGCTGAAGAACTGCTGGCATCAGTGATGATTGTGGTTTAAGATTGAAATTGTTTTTTATCTTTAGCTTCAGGGGTGTTGCACCTTTGTGTGGCATCACATACCTCATGTTGACTCTTACGGTTTCAACTTACGTATCTGCAACCTATTCACTCCATTCCCATCACAGTTGCAGCACGTTGGTGGGGCACAAAGCGGCTGGACTTTGCTCTGTACTGCCCCGATGCTCTGACCGCTTTCCCCACAGTGGCTTTGCCGCACCTCTTCCACGCATCATACTGGGAGTCCACTGATGTTGTGTCTTTTCTCTTGAGACAGGTGAGTCAATGTTAGGATACCTGCCACTGTTTATGACCTGTTAATATGTGACCAACAGCTGTTAGTCCTCTTCAGAGATACTGAGAGAATTGATTACTTAGAAGAAGTACTGAGAACGAGTCATTGAAATGTCTCCTGTAGGTCATGAGGCATGAAAACTCTAGCATCCTGGAGCTCGACGGGAAGGAAGTGTCTGAATTTACCCCCTCCAAACCTCGAGAGAAGTGGCTCCGCAAGAGGACTCATGTGAAGATCAGGGTAGGCATCAGATCTACAAAAACCTTTTTTTAAAAAGTCAGTGGACTTTGGTGACTCACAAAAACCTGGACTCCTTCCTTGTCTTGGATCTTTTTCTCATCCTTCGAATCTCATCAAATGAGAAAACGATCAGCGTCTGCATATTAATTTAATGGCATGGACAAAACTACATTTCAGCTTGTATTTTTCTTTCACTCCTTTGACAGAACGTTACTGCCAACCACCGTGTAAATGACGCAGTGTTCACAGAAGACTCCCAGCAGATCGTGACAGGTCGCTTCATGTACGGCCCTCTGGACATGGTCACTTTGGCTGGGGAGAAGGTGATCTCTCTTTTGTCCACACAGCAGCACACACAGACCGATATCAGTAATGCCTGTGTAATTTGTGCTCATGATTTTGTACGTCCTGTGCAGGTTGACCTACACATCATGACCCAGCCTCCATCAGGAGAATGGGTGTACTTCAACACAGAAGTGACCAACAGTAGTGGTCGTGTGTCTTTTGTCGTCCCTGAGGACAAACGTCTGGGCATCGGAGTCTACCCCGTCAAAATGGTTGTGAGGTGAGATTAGTTTGACTTTTCACAGCAGACATTTTGATTGGAGAGAGAGACTCAGTTCTGTTCAAGTGTCCCAGTGAGCCATGGTAGTGAGTCGCAAGACCCTGAAACCAAAGCATTTTAATAGAGTTCAGCCATCTTTTATCCCACTAGGTTTTTGTTACAACAAAGATTTGAATATGAAAATGCTCTTTTTGGATTATCTTTGGAATTACATCCACGTCTGGTTATCTTTAAAGATTGATATCGACCCGGTATTTGAGGGTTCCCACTTAAGCTTCTTTTTAGAAGATCTTCCATCTAAGATATCTGATTTGGTTAATCGAATTATAATTATTTATAATAAATACCATATTCACACATCAATGTGGAGAGGCACCAAACCCTCATACACCTTGTTTGTGATAGATTTTGTAAATTATTTTAAATCCCTTAAATGCATAACAAATAAGAACAAAATATCATCTAAAGTTAAGGTTGTCTGTCAGTATTCATTATTTTCAATGTGAGTATATGGCTGCTCATATATATTTTATATATATATATATATATATATATATATATGTAATATATATATATATATATGTAATGGTAATGGACTCTTTCTTATATAGCGCTTTTCAACCGACCCGGTTCCCAAAGCGCTGTAACAGTAATCTAAGCTAGAACAGTAGTCTAATTCACCCATTCACACACCGATGGGGACACAGTTGCCATGCTGGCCTCCACCGGGGGCAACTTGGGGTTCA
>JAVQJF010091617.1:0-28386 GCA_036023855.1 Gadopsis marmoratus
AAGTACACAAGCCTCTGCTGCTACAGTAGCATTTCACTAATAAAGCTCCCATATATGTAAGATTTCTCTTTATAACATTTAACTTTTGTCCAGCTTGTGCCAAGAAATATGACCTTGAGGTCTGGCAGAAGCTACCTGTTGAAGTGATATTATTTCACAAAATCACTGAAATATTGTTTTTCATTTTATGCTTTTCCTGGAAATCCTCATGCTCTGTTTAAAACCTTCTTCTGTTCTGTAAGTACTGCAGGCAAGGGCTTAATACTACATGGAACCTTTGAGCACAAAAGTTAATTCTCCCGTGTCAGAACCTACTTTGAATAACATCTATATACCTATTTGTCAGAGGAACGATTGCCGACCATTATCAATACAAACTTTGGTGCTTTTACAGTCGGTGAAAGTGCATTATGTTTGATCGTGCCACGGCAGAAACGGTGGCGTTGCTGGAGAGTACAATACACGAATCCTCCGGCGATTAGCCTGTGGGTGAAAAATGTAATGGTTAATGTTCTGGTTTTGCTTTTGTAGGGAGATTTTGCCCAAGAGGTCACATATTAACATGCACCTCCAAACATGCATAAGAATGCAGCTTTTTATCAGCGTGATTCGACTAACTACATCTTCGTTTGTCAGCCGCCATAGTTGTGTTATTTTGTGTCTTGTTTGTTAATAGGCTCTCATCTTGAGAGAGCTGTCCGTCATCAGAGACCGAGCTGGCAGCGCCTGCCTCAGGGAGCTCGACAAGAGCAACAGCCCTCTTATCATGGCTCTTTGCGGCTCCAAAGGTAAGCTAGCTGGAGAGGAAGCGTGACTAACAATGAAATCTTTATTTGGCTCTGTTTTTGAGTATAATATTTTGTGAATGCTGAGGACACAGCAGGTGCTCTAAAGATTGCCATTTTAGGATTATCCTCTGAACCTGTAAAGATGTTCTTACTATGACAACAACAAAGGCAGGAGGTAGGTGGCAGCATCAAGATGGAACGACACATTAATTGGCCAGTAGTTTAAACTAACCCTGCGACTTGTTTAACACAGCGTCTTTGTAGCTGCCACATGAGTCTCGCACCATGAAGGCATTTTTAGTTTACGACTGCAGATAATGATTATTTTCGTTGAATCTGTTGGTTATTTGATTAATTGATTTTTTTATTTTATTTTAATTTTGTGGCAGAAAATTGCAAAAAAACATTGTTATGTCTTCAAACTCCTAGCTTGTTTTTGGTAGCCTGCCTGGTGGTTAAGATGCACACAGTACAATATAATCGTCACCGGTTCGATACCAGAAGGGGACCACTGGTTACTCTTTCTTTCCCTTGTTTCCTGTTGGTCTACTATCACTGTCAATAAAGGCCAATTTCTAATTGATCTATAATGATATAAAACACAGAAAATCAGCATATCCTCACTTTTGAGGGACTGAAATGGTAGAAGACTTTGCTCTGTTGCTGGATAAATGACGCCGACACTCTATTAACAAAAATTTTGTTTCATTCATTTCTGTTGATCGGATTGATAAATCAACTAATCATTTCATCACAAGGAAAGCTGAATCCATACAAACACATCTGATCACAACTGTTTTTGTTTATCCATCCTCGAAGAACAAGAACAAGGTCCTCTTTCCTTTTCCTTGTAACCGTGGTGACAAAAAATCCACATAAATCAGTTTCAGCCCATCTGTTACAAAGAAAGAAAGAAAATAGAGTAGCATTGTTCAGTAAAACATTTTTTAATTATGAAGCTATTTTGCATCTAAAACCACAAATAAAATCACCTGGTCTCTTCTGCTAAATTAGGAATCTTTACCGGTTTATCTGTTCTGTTGTGTTCTCATTCTTCATATTTTATTTGTGCACTTTCTCACCTCTTCATTGGTCTCTGTATCTGTACAGGATCGTTCATTAATATCTCTCAGATGATTGCCTGTGTGGGCCAGCAGGCCATAAGTGGCTCCCGAGTGCCTGATGGTTTTGAAAATCGCTCCCTGCCTCACTTTGAAAAGCACTCAAAAGTAAGATCTGGATTATATATTTTAATTACTTGCTATATACTCTATTACACAATGGTATCATATATACATTGCATTCTGAATGTGTTTTTTGGGATATACAATGGTTGATGTTCTGTTTACACTGAATTAATTGAATTTTTAAGTGTGACTGTGATGTATTGTAATGATGTGTCTCATCCAGGCCTCACTGAAGATCATTAACATCGATTATTTTCAATAATTCCTCATTGTGTTACCCCAGCGTCTGACTGGCTAGATCAAAAAGCAGCAATGCATTCTATTAGTTATGGCTCCGTTATAGATTGATGCATAGAAAGAAAGAAAGAAGTTCAAATGAAATCTATGGGATAATAATACTGAAACTGGATATCAACTGTAGTTACTAGAAGTTTCGGAAACCTGCTTAATTAACAGCGACTCTTCAACAGCTGCCTGCTGCTAAAGGCTTTGTGGCCGACAGCTTCTATTCTGGCCTCACGCCCACGGAGTTCTTCTTCCACACCATGGCTGGCCGGGAGGGTCTGGTTGACACTGCTGTAAAAACTGCAGAGACTGGATACATGCAGGTAACGCCTGATGATTTTATCCCCCTCCACTGCCGTTGACGCTGATGTCACATAGCAGAATGAAAGTGTGCGCCTCTCGGCTGTATCCTTTAGGGTCTTTATTGTCCAGTAGCCTGTTTGTGCATTCATGCAGGCACTTTAAGTCAGAAAATTAGTAGTAACAATTCTGTCGGAACAAACTGATAATACTGTGTGTGTTTGTATGAAGTTGATTTGATCCAACATTCCAACTATTTCTTCATCATTTCATCACTGCTGATATTTTTTATTTATTTATTTAAATCCCAGCCCAAACTCTGTTTTTGGAACAAAAAAGTGCTCAAATATGCCAATTACTGTGTGGTGGTGGTCAAAGGGTTGGGAGTTGTGTCAGAGACTTCTTCAAATAGACATTCATAACTGTTAACATTATGTGATGCCACTTTAATGTCTTGCATGGTATGCTGGGAAATTGTCAAAAATGCAAAGCTTCCATGACAATTAAAATGAGGCGTAGGACGGCACCCAATTATTATTTTCTTTAACGATTATTGTGGCAATTATTTTTCGATGAATCGTTCAACTTAGGTAAAAACTGTGGAAAATGACCACCACAAGCTCAAGGAGCCCAAAGTGTTGCCTTCAGACGTCTTGTCCCCGTTAAAGCGGCTATGACTGATATTTTTCTAATTACAATGCATCACATGACCGTGTGAAAGGGGTCGCTCGTAGTGATGAAGCTCCAGAGAATTATCACCTGAATCTGCAGCTCTGTGTGGTCCAGTGTTCAGAAAAGTCTGAACACTGGACCACTTCTATAGGAGTTAATCTGGGTTGCAGCACAGATGTATTTTCAGATCTATACCTGGACTGTGAGTGCACTTTCACATCAGTGCAGATAGTGTGCTTTTTTAATGCGTCTGTCTAGTATTTCACTGACCTTTTATTTTTTTGTGTGTTCCTGTGTTTGGACAGAGGCGTCTGGTAAAGTCCCTGGAGGATTTGTGTTCACAGTACGACCTGACAGTACGCAGCTCCACCGGCGACATCATCCAGTTTATTTATGGCGGCGATGGTCTGGACCCCGCAGCCATGGAGGGAAAGGATGAGCCGCTGGAGTTTAAGAGAGTCCTAGACAACATCCGGGTGAGTTAAATCGGGAGCGGGCGGCTGGCATTTTTGTTCCGTTTTGCCTGCTGTTATTTATGTTTTGTTTTTTTATCTTCACTCTTAGACACATAACCTTTGCATAACCCCTCTTCCACTATAATAATTGTCTTAAATTTTTGTTTTGCTTGGTCTCTTATCTCAATTTTTATGGACAATGAATGTGCACACACACCACTTAACGTTTGGCATACTAATGTTCAGTCTGTTGTCTTTCAGTAAAAAGTAAAAACAAAAAATATTGATTTTGCTGGAGAGAAAGAAAGCCCTCTTGCATTATTTATGTAACCTCATCATCATCCTATCAATCTGCCCAGCTGGTGGTTAGGCTGGACGATGAGCAGCCGTGTACAATACAGTGAACACAGCCAAGATTGTCTGTCTCTTAGTTCAGTGTAGCCTAAGGGGAAGCCTTTTAAATGCGTGTAATACTATTATATGTCAGTGCTCTGGGAGAACAAACACAGGTGTGAATATTCTCCCACTGTGAGAGGCCTACTTACTGCCAGCCAGGGAGTCCGCTCATTAGCAGAGAAGCTCCTCGTGTGAAAACACACGGGAGGTTTACATTGATTTTTCTCTACAGGAAAGTGATCTAATTGGCTGAGCGATTTGATCAGTAGTTTAGAAGAGATTTTCTGGTTAACAGTGTTTTCTAAGTGATTTGGCTTCGATTCACCTCCAGGTGTTTTCTGGTGCCGTTCAATGTTTATTTACATCAGTAATATTTGTGGACAAGGCAACAACCTATACGCTAAATTATAATCAGTTAAACACAGGTAAGTTTTTTTTTTTTTTTTTTATCACAACACCTTATGTAGTTATGTTTGTGAACTGAGTGAATATATAATTTCCCTTTTGTGTTCAGATTGAAGTAGTTTCAGATGCTTCAGTTATCTCGTTTTGAGCCTCTCTGTCATCCCCCCCCCCCTCAGGCAGTCTACGCGTGTGCAGATGAGCCTACGCTCAGTCAAAACGAGGTGGTCCTCACTGCAGATGCTATCATGAAGAGAGCTGACTTCTTGTGCTGCAGAGACAGCTTCTTGGAGGTAAGCTCATCACAGTACACTGCCTATGAAATATATATTTTTGTCTCTAGTTTATTTGTTTTATTGAGAGAAACACTTCACCAGGAGTGCTCTGAACTTCTGAATTTGTTCCCCTTTTATTTGTCTATATGAGGGCGGTTGTAGAGAAAGCACGTTGCAAGGAAGCAAAATGCGTTTCTGTTGACTTTTAAATCACAGATGACTTCTAAATCACTGAAACTGCGTAAATGTTCAAAGAGGAGTTATTGTATCTTGCAAAGATATCAAAACAAAACTCCTGAAATTGCACCAACAAGGAACCAGTCTTTTATTTAACCAACCTCCTAATTTTAGCCCAATTTTACACTAAATGGGAGTGAAACAGACAAACAAAAAACTTACAAAGGCGACCTGGAGATGATTATGTCCTTAGTCAAGATAACAATGAAGAATTTCAGTGAAAGTTGTTATCCACAGAGAAGAGTAATGTATCAAGTTGAACATTTAAAGTTTTGAGTATTCAGTGTGGAAAGATTAAAGATACGGCTGATTATTCCATGTTTATATCACTGACCACAAATCTCAGTATCCCAATACTTTCCAACTTCCTTAACCACTCTATTAGAGCCTACTGAGGAAACTGCTCATAAATATATTGTAATATCCTTTAACATGCAGAACGTGTTTGAGATTAATCAGAGCCATTGGCGTACAATTTCTTTATCTTTTCTAAACATAGGGTGGATGATGTTCTTGATTCTTTTTCCTGCTGCAGAGAACAAACACAACAGATGGATACACCATAAATAAGTTGTCCTGAAAAATCTTTTTTTTTTAAGTTTTGGCAGAACACCCACATGTTGTATTTCCAAATGAGTCTGACCTTTTTTGTGCAGGTGTAGAAAAGTGGAAGCCTTTTGTTAAGGTTTTGAAAGTTGCAGTAACAGTCTGGTTAATGGTGCAGAGATATAATCATTACACCCTCTGTGGTGGTGAGTAACTCTACCGCATGCCAAGTACATCAGAAAATATGATTTAAAGTGCGTCCTTGGACTCGGTGTGTCTTTATTGCGCAATAATGTGACATAACATGGCAATTAATTTAAAAAGTAATTAGGCCTCCTTTAGAAAAACGGCTGTCTTTATTGTGGTTATTACAGTGCAAACACTCCCATTATATGAACTCAAAGCCATTTACATGCAGTTAATAAGTGTGCTGGCAGTAATACATGTGAACCTTTCCCCCATCTTGTGAAGGAGTTAACTGACACGGGCTCAGAGAAGTACCTGCAGGTATAGTGACAGCATGCTGGATTGTAGTTTCACTGAATAGAGAATGGTGTCAGCGAGAGTACATAACAGTCATTTATTTAATAACCCCATTGTTGCTCTTATTAAATAAACAGCTCTCGTCGCTGTGCTTCGATTCACTCTTTGACGTCTCACCTGCTCTCTTAGAAGCACCGCTAATGGTTTTTCAAGAGATTGCTCAGCGTGATTTACCGGGAGGCTGCAGTCTCGCTGCTTGGACTGTTTTACCCTTTAACTGCATGTTGTATCATGTGCCAATCAGCATACCACGCTTCAATGTTTGTTCCGAAACACATTAATGAGCCTTTTGACCTCTCAAAGTGTTGAATTGTCTTCCCTCACCTGTAGGAGATAAAGAAATTTATTAAGAGCATCTCAGAAAGGATCAAGAAGACCAGAGACAAGTACGGAATCAATGACAATGGCACCAGTGAGGTAGGCACCACACACCATGGATTATTGTGCTGAACGCAGCGATATATACTTATGCTCGGCTATATCTGAAGCTGAATCGCTTGTCCCTCTACTTTGTATTGCAGCCAAAGGTTCTCTATCAGCTGGACCGCATAACCCCCACCCAGCTGGAGAAGTTCCTTGAAACATGCAGAGACAAGTACATGAGGTAAAAATACCTTTTTATTCTAAGGCTCATTGGTTTTGTTTGAGGAGCAATAATAGTGTAAATATGAGGATAACCGCACACATCTTCGGTCCGTCCCTCCTGGAAGGCGTTCATAGTGTTGCACCCGTGCGTAAACACAAAAAGTACTAAAAACAAATTGCCCAAACCCTGCTTACTTTCTCACCTCGTGCACCCGACCAGTCGCTTCATAATGTATGCTTTGCTGCTGCCGTCTCAGTTAATGATGGTTCAGCTTCTTCAACCTGGCGCCACCGTTCACCTGCTCACCATGTGACCATGGCAACCACAGCCAGTGGGGGCGACGATACATGTATCCGGGTTTGTTGAACTGTACACCTCTTCACCAGCAGAGAACAGACAGACCAATGAGGTTGATCTTGCTGCACTACCGCTTCTCTTCAAAGTCTGATTATCTGGTCTGGGACAATAAACAACGTCTCTGATACTAGTTAACAGCCATTTTTAAAAATTAAATTAAAGCCGACAAAAGATAACAAGCCCATGTTATATGCTTTGGTAATGCTTCTTGCAGATTGTGCTGTAGGAGCAGTAGAAGATTTTTATCTAGTGACTGACTTGTTTTATTCCCACATGTACACTCAAGGCTGTTGAGATGATAATTAATTTTTGTATGCATTTGTTTATTCGCACAGAGCTCAGATGGAGCCAGGCTCAGCAGTCGGGGCCCTGTGTGCCCAGAGCATCGGTGAGCCTGGCACTCAGATGACCCTGAAAACCTTCCACTTTGCTGGTGTAGCGTCCATGAACATCACTCTGGGGGTGCCTCGCATCAAAGAGATCATCAATGCCTCCAAGAACATCAGGTATGGTGTATTATTACAGAGATGTTCCTTTATGTTCCCTCTGTTTTTCATCCACCAAATGTGAGTACAGGCTTTGTCTCGATGCCTCCGAGGAATTATTGGAAATGTTTGCTGCAGGTGAACCAACAAGAGTTCATTCATGACCACTGAATGGGGGAAAAAAAATCTCCTGTTTGAGCTTTGCTCCCAGACATCACCGCTGCCTTTATTCAAGAGTTTAAAGTCCATGGCTTAGACACTGAATTAGTGCGTTTAGCAGAAATTGTCTCTGTGTCACAGTAATGAATCCGTCTTGTTTTGAATAATGTATTGAATGTCCTCTACTCACCACTCAGCACCCCTATAATCACTGCTCATTTGGATGTGGAAGACGATGCGGACTTTGCCAGGCTGGTGAAGGGAAGGATCGAGAAAACTCTTCTGGGAGAGGTATTTCTGCTCGCAGTATTTTACCCACTTCTCTTTTTTCACATTTATCAATAAATCAGGAATTGATTGAAGGATGCCAGTGGTTCCAAGAGAGGCTTTGTGGCGGGGAGACATGAACAACTCGGAAGTACTGAGCTTTAATAAAGCCAAGGTCTCTTGCTGTCCTCTACAGATTGCTGAGTACGTAGAAGAGGTTTTTCTACCGGATGACTGTTTCATCCTGGTGAAACTGTCACTGGAGCGAATAAGGCTGCTGCGACTGGAGGTACCACTGCTTTCTTATTTTCACTGACACTGTGTAAATATTTAACATCTATTCCCTCTTTCACACCTACAGCACGTTGATTGAAGATTTATTCTGGTTTGTTGCAGCTTGAGTGTTAGTTTTTGAGTTTTGGCCATCATTTCTATCGGTTATCGGAGACATCGCTACAGCTGACTGCCCCAGATTAAATAAATAACTTGATGCCCTGAAGGTTTTTCTCTATTGCGGTCACTGTTGATTGGCTGTAGGTTTTCAAGTGCTACATTATAGGTTAGTGCCTTTGCGTTGTGTGGCAAGATCAACAATGGGAGCTTTGCCTCCGATTTCTTTTTTGCCTTTCAGGTAAATGCAGAAACGGTGCGTTACTCCATCTGCATGTCTAAACTACGAGTGAAACCAGGAGACATCGCTGTGCACGGCGAGGCAGTGGTGTGTGTGTCTCCACGAGAGAACAGCAAAAGCTCCATGTACTACGTGCTGCAGTCGTTAAAAGAAGAAATGCCTAAGGTGAGAATGATGTGTGATGTTTTTTAAAAAACAGGGTTGTCTGTGAAAACACGGCGTTTGTCTCGCACACTGAGAAAACTGGTACTGGCTCGTATGTGTGCTGACAACAAATGTAGGAGATAAGAAACATAGGAGTGCAAATAAATAAGAGGTCTCTCTGCACTTGTCTTGAATGCCTAAGAAAACAAGAACCGTACATCATTTCTGTTGAAATAAGTAGTTGAATGAATCAATTAGACAATTAGAAGAAGATTCAGCCACAATTGTGATAGTCGATTAATCGCTCATGTCATTCATCAAGCCATATTCCCAAACATTCAGTCGTTGCAGATTCTCAACTGTAAGAATTTGCTGCTTCTCTGTTTTTATTTTAAAAAAATATAATAGGTTTGGGTTTTGGATTTTCAGGTGGACAAAACAAGACATTTATCACATGAATTGATTAATTTGTTTTAATTGAAAAACTAGTCAACAGAATAAATTCATAATTAGAGTAATTGCATCTTAGAAAATGTCTATTTCTAATGCATTGATCAGTAACACTAGTAAGATGGAATATTATGAATGTGTTGTGCTGAATGTTAAATTAAGTGGTGCTCCTAAATTAGTGCCCCGAGTTAAAAAGTAAACCTGGAGCCATGTGCTAGTTTTTATTGATTTCTTGTTGACATTGTTCTCATTTCTCACTTGGAAGGTGGTGGTCCAAGGTATACCTGAGGTTTCCCGAGCTGTCATTCACATTGATGAACAGAGCGGCAAGAACAAGTACAAACTCCTGGTGGAGGGGGACAACCTGAGAGCTGTCATGGCAACGCACGGAGTGAATGGAAGCAGGACCACATCCAACAACACGTATGAGGTATCAGTCGGGGGAGATTTAATTCCAGTGGCGCCGCAGCTTGGATCAGATCCCTGCATGCGTTTTCTGAAGTTCACATGGAAACAAGCTGCCTCCTCTTTTGGTTTTCAAATGCCAAAATATTGTGCCTAACGATCATCATCTCTTGAGAGATGAGGAGATGGTCTTGATAAACTTGGCCTGAGCCCCCTGCTTGTTCTCAGCTGCAGCTTTCTGTTTCGTGTGACCTGTGATTTGTGTTTCACAGGCTCATTGACATTTGTCTCTTGTTTCTCAATCAATAGCGAGTATTTGCTGGGCCAACCCCTCTCAAACCAACCCACTGTTTTATACGCGTGCTGTTGTCTGAAAATGTTAGGATTTGTCCATTACACACGCTTTGTGCCAGTGGCTAACTGCCTCTGAGAGGCAGCAGAAAATTATTGCTGCTGCTGTGTTAATAAGTCTGTGAAGGTTGAAAGTCTATCACTGCAAAGTGAGTCCTGCATTTTCAACTGCTGAGTGTTAAAAATGGTGGGTGGATGCTGGTGGCTTGGCATGCATTTTGAAATGTATCCCACCTCTACTATAAATAAGTACAAGTTAATCTTTAATCTTTATAGTACAATATAGACCGTACTGTACCACTGCTTGAACTGATTCAACTTGCATCAGGCTGCAATTTGATTATTACAAGCTTTTCTGTGTGTTTTCTAGGTTGAGAAGACGTTGGGTATTGAGGCTGCTAGATCCACCATCATCAATGAGATTCAGTACACCATGACGAACCATGGAATGAGCATTGACCGCCGTCACGTCATGCTTCTAGCAGATCTCATGTCCTACAAGGTATGACCAGAAGAAATCTTGATACATGTCTTTACAGTGTTAGTTAGAAGTAATTCCACCTGTGTGCATGCTCTTTTCTGTCCGTAAAGGGGGAGATTCTGGGAATCACCAGGTTCGGTTTAGCCAAAATGAAGGAGAGTGTCCTCATGCTGGCCTCCTTCGAGAAAACAGCTGATCATCTCTTCGATGCCGCCTACTTCGGACAAAAGGACTCTGTCTGTGGTAAATTGATGCGTCATCTCTGTATTGAAGTTGAACTTTACTCTTTGAGACTTAATTGGGTCTTAACATTTCCTATGTTCCTGTTTCAGGTGTGTCAGAGTGCATCATTATGGGGATTCCAATGAATATCGGAACAGGACTGTTTAAACTCCTACACAAGGCAGACAGGGATCCCTGTCCAGTCAAACGGCCTCTCCTCTTTGACAGTGCAGACTTCCATATACCTCTCATCACATAGCATCGAGGAAAGAAACAACCGGGATGTTTGAAGTTAATTTTTTTCCAAAGAGCCTGCTGTCAACAGACATCTCAAGATTAACTTCAGCAAATACAGAAGTGCCTGCCAAAAGTGTAAGATAATTTCCTTTTATGGGCTCAAACTGAATATAGGATTGTGTCTTATTTTTTTTTGCTGTGACATTGTTGCTGATGCCTCATTTCATTTTACAAAGCAAGTGTGTTAGCATGGAAGAGATATTGGAGTTGCGTATTATTTCAGTTTAAATCGGGTAAACTATGAAGAGAATACAGAAAATGTCAGATGCTTGAAACACTTGTTCTTTTCTGGCCTTTTTTATTGTTTGTAAAACAGTGTGTTTCCTGTTATTAAGATTTTATTATAATACGTTCCCTCAATGTAATGGCACTGAACACTTTGTGAATTCTAAGCTTTTGGCAGTGTTTTGTATGTACAACATAACCCAGTTATATTAAACACGTGTGCAGCAGACCAACCTGAGTAAGATTACCTCTTAATCATGAAGCAGACTTGATCGCTTCTGGTTTGGCACTTATTACAGTACGAACTGCTTGATTCTTATTATTGAAGCTTTGAATTGGCAAAAAATATACCTTTTCTCAATCACACTGCAAAACCAAGTTCAGTTTGTCTTTGTTTTGATACAAGATTCAGATCAGCGGTTCATTGAGGTTGACATTTTTCATCCCGTCTGAAGCCTATTCATATAATAATGTATATAATGTAATAAAAAGCTGTGAGTATACTTTGTTTGGTCACTTTTCTGATACAAACACTACATATTAAAAAACCTGCTCTGTACGTACTGTGGAAATGAATTATTATTTTTCAACCAGACCTCAGATATCGTCGCAACCTTTGCCAAAGAATGCATTCTAAATTTGACCATGGAGACATTGTGTAAATTCCAGACATTTATTTTCTGTGGCAGACTGTGGGTCTGATTCCCTGATCATTTGGAAGCAAAGCTACAGTATGAACCTCAGATGGATATTTATTGTACGGCCAATTACAGTGTTGGTTTGAAGACTATTGACTTTATCTTCTGCTACAACTGGGTCATCACTGGAGGTGAGTATTTGTAGTACCCATGTATTGGCTTATTATTGAGATTTGATTGTCTGACAGCATCTGTTTGTCATTAATTAATCTGACAGATCCAGATTCTTTTTTCAGCCAAGAAGCATTTTCTTAATTATAAGCCTGTTATTTCTAAGGGTTATGTATTTTTAGCTTTTACTGAAAGGGGGTTCGTCTGATATTTTATTTACATTTTTTTTACCACAGTTATTTTTTTCATCATTTCATTTTATGACTTTAATTATTTAGAATTCAGGTACAGTATATTGCGGTGCTTAGGTCCATAACAGAGTTAACATCAGTTTATTCTTAAATTATGCTTAAATCTTACCTAATGTACAGTCTGCTCAAAACAAAGACGCGAGTTGTAATCGTCATTTTATTTATTGTGAAATGTAATATACCTACAGGATTACCACGTCCTTTGCTGCAAACTGCCATTCTCGCATGTGAGAAATAGCACAGTCTTTTAAGAAATGCCACAGACACAGTCGTCTGAGGACAATACTTAGTGACACAAGCTGAGAATTGAAGCTACCGGTTCGGATCTGCATTTAAAAAAGACAAAGAAAAGTATTTGAAATGAATAAAGATGTGATGGAATTGAACATCTTTAAAATCAACAATCTGCACGTAACCGTGAATAAAAGCCAAGCTGTCATTACCAAGCATCTCACAAAACATGTAAATCACTTTAAATATACACCAAAATTATAACGGCCACGTAAGTCTCATTTAGGCATCAACTTTACAAAAATATCACGTAGCACCATTAAGCACACATTAATCAACACCATTAATGTGACCTATTGACTTAATACTGAAACCAATGTTATCCTTTGTGTGTGTGTGTGTGTGTGAGAGAGTGTGAAGCCACAATTCACTTAAGTACATCTAATTTTTGCTTTTTGTTACTTGTGTGAAATGGTTTTGCTGTTTGATTAGTGTAATAACAACGATGCCGTGACTCCTCTTGTCATGATAAAATGACCAGAATGAATGAATGAGACATTTCAAAATGTGTCACATAACATCAATAACCTCCACTGGTTTGGAGGTGAAAAGACTTTTGATTTCAATTGTTAATATTCATTCATTCATTATCCATACTGCTTCTCCCGAAGGGTCGCGGGGGGGCTGAAGCCAATGCCAGCTAACATTGGGCAACATTGGGTTAACAATAAAATCAAAAGAGTCACTGACGTGTTTTGTATGTCATCAGGTTTGATGTAATAAAGGCTGAGTCTAAGACCTGTATGGTGATTTAGGAATGCGTTATCGGTCTATTTCAACTTTTACCTTTTTTAAAACTGTACAAGGGCCGTCTTGGCCTTCGGTTCCGACTGAAGGGAAGTGTGAAGCAGTATTTGAACTTCTGACAAGAAGGGGTGTTTCATCATCTGATTTGAGTTTTATGAAATGGTGATCTCTGATCTCCAAAAGGTTTCAAAAGCAATAAATGATGTCACAGAGGCTTAACAGCAAAAGAGAAAGGTTTGCAATTGAGTTAACCTGAACGGAGTTTCATGCTGAATAGCTGACTAGAACTAATGCAAATTTGCCAGTGAGGCATCATCCTTGGTCATCCTTTGCTTCTGAAATCGTGGCTCTGTAAAGTCAGTGTTACCTCAGTGGTAACAGTTCCTGCTCGTTTGGGATGACATTGACTACGGTTCAAGATGACACATCATTAAACTCTCACCGGCAGAGGCTATATGTCCTGCAGGTGTCGGAGACATCTCCGTAGAAATTACTTCTCTCTATTTAGACAACAAACTGGTGTTTCAGTGCCCGACCGCTGGGCCAGATTCCTCCCAGGACAGTCTTTATTATATAGTCTATATTGCCTCTGTTTGGAACTCTGTCATTTCCTCCCTGCTGCTCTCATGATCAGAATGAAAACAAAAACCCCTCTTCTGACACAGCAGAGATACACCGATCAGCCATAACTTTATGACCACTGACAGGTTAAGTGAAGAACATTGATTATCTCTATACAATGGCATAAGTCAGTGGGGGGGTGGGGTGAGATATTTGGCAGCAAGGGAACATTTTGTCTTCCAAGTTGATGTGTTGAAGCAGGAAAGTATGGATATGAGTGACTGTGACAAGGGCCAAACTGTGATGGCTAGATGACTGGGTCAGAGCATCTCCAACACTGCAGCTCTTGTGGAGTGTTCCCGGACTGCATTGGTCAGTACCGACCAAAACTGGTCCAAGGAAGCAAAACCGGTGAACTGGCGACAGGGTCTCATTGATGTGCGTGGGGAGTGAAGGCTGGCCCGTGTGGTCCGATCCAACAGAAGAGCTTCTGTAGCTCAAACTGCTGAAAAGGTTAATGCTGGTTCTGATAGAAAGGAGTCAGAACACACAGAGCAGCGCAGCTTGTTGCATATGGGGCTGCGTAGATGCAGACCGGTCAGGGTGCCCGTACTGTCTCAATGATGTGGCTGATCGGTGTACATCTTCAAGCTGTGTGACTTTTTGAGTCTTGAAATCACATCTGATGCACCTGCAGCTGGTTTAGTGTCAAGTGCCAGTGATTGACAGCAAACAGGTGTGTCGAGTTCAACAACTAAACACCTGAACTTTGAGCTTGCTCCATCTCATTTGACTTGAGACGAGCTGTTTGCAGGGAGCTCTGTTTGGATGGTGGAGATTTTTTCTCCTATTATTTCCAGCGTGCTCTCTCCATGCGAGGAGCTTGAAGGGCCTTTCTCTGCTGAGTACTGCTTCGAGCTGTTGCCTTCATTTGTTTCCAGCAAGGCTTCTCTATTTTGGGGTTTGACGAACTGCACGCTCAGTCTGGGCGCCACCACAGCGCCGCCCTGCTGGTTAGGTTTGCGGATGCAGTGGGAGAGGGTGGCAACGCAGCTCTTCTTGAAGTTCTCGTTCATGAAGGCATAGACGATAGGATTGTTGAAGCTGTTGAAGAACCCGATGGCCTGAACAATGGCGATGATCATGTTAAGTGTGACTCCATCATATTTCTTCTCCAGGTCATCTAGAAAATTACACACACACGTGGGTCACAGCTCAGAGACTTTAAATAAATGGCAGCATGCACTTTAATCTACATCAAGAAATAGTTCCTACTTTCACTTCAGAATAAAATTCATACCGGTTCCAGCAGTACTTACAATACTCAAACAGCATGTGGACTGTGTGGAACGGGGCCCAGCAAATGGTGAACAGCAGAACAATGGTGACCATCATTTTAACAGCTCTTTTCTTTTTCCTGAAAAATATAAAAGTAAAGAAAACCTGATGACAGAGCAGCAGATATGTTGATTTGTTACAGCAGGTGCAGCTAACACCACTTATGATGGCACTCTTCCATTACAAGTGTGCCAGCGGTGAGTCAGCATGAAAAATATCACGGCCCTGGCAGTCACACACCTGAAGGCACTGTTGCCATTTTTCTTCTTATTGAGGCTAGTACCCCTCCCCTGTAGTCCTAACTCACGCTGTTAGTGTGGGGAGGGTGAGGACAGCCAGAACCAGGAAAAAAAAACATCTTATTGTTTTTTTGTAGAAACAGCTTAAAGACAAGGGTTAGGTGTTAAAAGCAAAAAATGCCTTCAGTTTGTTAACAAGATAACAAGGTTTGTTATTCTCCTTGTTTCCCCTGCAACTGTATATCTGAACCAAGTGCACAGTAATCAGACAACATTACTGTTGCAATCTATTTCTGTGCTCAGAGCCGCAAGCAAGGTCTGCACTGTTAATGCAAACACAACTCTTTGTAAGGCTTTTATTGTGAAGGAGGTATGGAATGGACAGTGATATCGATCATATAATTTAGTCTCTATTAAGACGTGGTGTAAATCTGAATGCTATTTTATGTAATGAACATCTCTGAATTAAGTGTAAGCCATACTTTAAAAGAAGCCTACAAAACGTTTGAAAACACAGGCCTACTTGTGCTTTCGCCTGTTCACATGCTGATTGTTGTCATTTGCTTATATTTATTTACCACTCTGGTAATTTTAGTACTTAATCTATTTGATATTAAAGGGTGAAAAATGTGTCAGCTTTCATCCATTTCTGTGATTGTTTTCCGGTCTATAGAAGTCATCTCTGCCGCACTGTTGCGTTTTTCCGGTTTCCAAATATGTTAGTGCTGTGAGCACTTTCATTTCTGGCATTACAGCGTTTTTTTGTGTTGGGTGGGGGATGTGAGTGCATCTCTAATGAGATCACCCACAAACATTATCTCTGCACCATCTAATCTGTAGCGTTTCATTATATTCGCGTATATTTATTTTTCCTCTTTGACTTTCTCCCATTTTCTCCTCTGCTTAAGAAACTCTTAAGCCTCTTTAAAGTCCTCTTCCCGACACTTAACAGTTTTAACCTTAACAGTTTAAGACCTCTTAAGGTCTAAGATGCTTTGTGAATCACTTTTTTCTTCACCAGGATCTAGTCTTTACTGTAAAAGGATGGAGCAACTCTTTGTACTAGGAAGCTTTATGAATACAGCGCCAGGCGTTTACATTCAGTAAGAAAGTAGAAAGTAGCAAACACAAGGTCAAGGTGGATGGATGGGTGTACAAAGAGTCTTTGTTTGACTTTAACCATAAAGACTAAGATTTTCTCTACACCAAACATAACTTTTATTTATTTGACATCATGATGACCTTTCTCTACGTTTAGAGGCCTCAACTTGGCAAGTTTAAGGGACCAACATTAACTGTTGGTAGGCAAGAAGATGCGAATGGCGCTCTCCATCCATCCCCCCTGAACGTTTTGGCACCAACAGAAAGGATAAGCTGTTAAATTGCCTCTATCCCCTTTGTGTAGGTGCCCTGACCAAGCAGTAGGAGTCGCTAGTGGAAATACAAGGTCATGATCCCTCACCGGCTTACCACCCACCACCACTGCCAATTGGGTCCAGTGCAACATGAAAAAGCTATAAAAATACCACTGTGATGAACTTTACCCAGGACACGTGACACTCAGGATAAATATGTTTATGTGGTGAAAATGCATGAATATGAATAGTCTCTGGGAGACTATACCCACCTTGAGATCTTACTGATCTCCCTGTGGTTCATCGTGTTGAGGACGGAGGAGTCGCCCACCCTCTTGCGGATCCACAACTCAATGCCAATGCGTGTGTAGAGGAACAGCATGGCTGTCAAAGGGAGCAGGAAAAGAGCCACCATGATGAAAGTGGTGTATGCCTGCCTGTGAGTCAAAGAGCGCCAACTCTCCTGACAGCACACGTGGTAGTGATCATACAAGAAGTCGTATTTCACCTTTGAGAGGGAGGGAGGAAAGCTTTTAGTCCAGGAAGAACAATCAAGACAGATTTAGCAGCTCTGACTGACAGGGTGATATTTATGTGCAGCAGACATGTGATGTAATTACAGCTACTTAATAAAAAATCATTACAGGCAAACTCTTGGATCGCTCTTTTTAAAATTATTACTTTTTACTGTTTGGTCCCCCATTTTCTCTCAATTTTGTGAACTGCATAATGTTCCAGCCACTCTAATGAGCTTCAGTAATAGCTTTGCTTGAGTGCTCTCTCCCCCACTGTATTGTATACAACAACAAAGTATAGAAATGGACAAAATTAGGCCTATTGAATCCTAACACTAGCTTACTGTTCATCTTTTTAAGCTCTGTATAATGTTACTATAATACTCCTATCATATCTCTGTTGGGACTTAGAAGATATATGGAACAGTTCAGTAACTTACAATGAGCTTACAATACTGTAAAACTTAAACAATTATAATTCTCTTTTATTAGTCCCTCAATGGGCAGCACCTCATGCGGCGCCAAGGGGCAACTTTAGGGTTCAGTGTCTTGCCCAGGGACACTTCGACATGTGGACGGGAAGAGCTGGAATCGAAAATACCACATTTTAGCATTTCTAATATCACCTTGAAATATTCATATACAAACTTGTGATTTTGCTCTCAACTCGTGACCCAATATTGTCTTCATATTCATATTCGTACCATATGATAATGACATATCTTTTGTAGCAACTCAACAGTGAGTGGCAGCCAGAAACTGTGGCAGGTTAGCTTACAAAGCAAGAAGTGTCTTTTCAAGTCGTTCGAGGCTATGCTGGAGGACTGAAAGTTAACAAGATGATCCATTGCGTTTACTGGAAGTACCACTACTCGGAATCAAAAGTATCTGTGGTGACGGATTGGAGCACTACACCTGCACCACCCCTAGTTCATAAATATGTCTGAATACCTTTTATATACTATGCATTAAGTACAGTAAGATACAAACATTTATGGATAGTCTATGCTCTTCTTTGCTGCACAACAAGAGCGTGGTCTTGCTTTACAGTCACAGCTGATGCATGCTAATGACAGGAAATTGGTTTGGGTTGCACCACGTACCTCTAGCTGCTGCACAAACAGCATCGGTGAACCTACTATCAGAGACGCGACCCACACCAGCCCTGCAGGATGCACACAGATAAAACATTTACAAATAAGGTACAAAAGAAATGCAGAAAAGGCACGGTTCAAATAATATACAGGGCATACGGTTTGAACAGTTAAGGTTTATTCACTTGACTAGACATAATTTCAGTGCTTTGTAAATTTCTTACCTGAAATATCAGCACTTACTAACCATGTCGCTTACTAAAATATACACACATTAATCAAGGGCGTTTAAGAGCATATACTTTTCATTCTGTTGTGGAGTTTCATACAGAGTATTTGGTTTTGTTCTCACTTTAGACTAGAGTCTGACAGATATCAGTTTTGAGACTAGTATTGCTATTTCATATTTTTGAAAAATCCAGTAACAAGCACTTAACAAAGATTTTTGGCAAGGAACACTCAAATTTCAGTTTTAAAGAGTTGTGACAAATATATGCACTTTTGTATTTACAGTTAAACTTTACTATCCATAATGATACTAATCGTAAATACAATATGAGAATAAATCTGAAATCCAGAAAGGAAGAATATATTGTATATAATGTATAACATAAACGTTGATGTATCTACTGTATGATAAGCCAATATCTGCCGATCATACATGATGTGTTGATATATCAGTTGGACTCTACCTTTAATGCTTGTGATAAATTTGCTTTTTATCAACATGCATGTGACGCAAGTGGCATTGGTTACTTACTCTTTACTTTGTACCTGGAGGATTATAAAGTATAAACACGAGGCAGCATCAGGGACGAAGCACGTCAAATCATCCCTTGGTAAACAAAGAAACATTTTCCTTGAGACTTTCCTATTTAGCACAACATAAACATAACGTGGGCAGCGGTGGCCACCGAACACAGGATCCCGTGAGCACACAAACAAGCATAATAAGTTGATCATGCAAACACAGAATACCTAGCATCTTGTATGCTCTCTTGGATGAGTACTGCCTCCTCATTTTCAGGGGGAAGACAATGCCCTGGTATCTTTCAATGGCAATGCAGGTCATTGTGAGGATGCCTGTCACTATGGCTGTAGTCTGTACAAAGGGAACTGTCTTGCAAACCAGAACCCCTGCAGGAAAAACAGAACAAAGTTCACATCACTCCTTTTGTTTGATACGTGACAGGAAACAGAGGCAAGCTCTTCCTCATCCTTTTCGTCTGCCTGTGGGGTAATGGCAAATTCATCTCAGATGACACATTTCACAGCTAACGAAGCACAGAGCCAGGTAAGAATGTGCACTGTAGGTAAGATCCACATGCTCCGTCTACCCTGATTCACTCTGAACTAATTGTGACCCTATTTTAATAGTAGCACATGCTTTGAGCTGGCATTCTATTGCTACGATACACTGAATGTCAGCTGTTGGTTACATTTCTTTGAAATGTCCCTGTTGGTATGTATGTTGTTTATGAACTGTTAAACGTAATGAAACCCAGTCACAGACCATCGCTATTCAGCAAATTTGGTGCTTTTTAAAGGTTGTAGAAGAGTTGTTGTATATTATCAAGCCTTCAAATGCAGTGCAAGGCAATAATATACAGCAGTAACAATGCAGTATACTGTGAGGTGACAACACCTCAAATTAGAGCCTCAAAAAGCTGAATCAACACCTAGCGTTTTTTTGTTTTGTTTTGCAAGGCATTGCATTAGGCTATAATCACATGGGTTTTCATTATATTGTGTCCACCCTCTGCAAGCACGACACGAGCAGCACAAGCTCTATGACAACTCCTCTTCATTCACTTGTTGCGAAGTTTCTGTTGGCAAATGCAAAAGCCAGAAAGTGGATCATACACACGCAAGTCACCAATTATTGCATCTGCATTGAAAGGAAGTACTGTTTTTGATATATTTAGTCATCCTAACTCCCCAAGCAGTGGCACAGATTTGGACCTGACACCTGCTGTCCGCTCCTTCAGGTTTGTGCCTAAAATAAACAGCTTGTTATTGTTGTTTTTTAGACTGAACCCTTGAGCCTGTCCTTTAGAGGTGTTAGCACCTGCTGCAGAGCCTTAAAATATAAGGCATCCATGTTTTGTCGGTTTGCCTGGCGTGGCCATATCATATAAGAATATTTAATATTTTGCATAAATCACGGCTTTCTTTCTGATTGTGTAGCCTGCATCATTGTTGTTTAGCTCTGTCACTGTGATGCAATATAATGTTTGTCACATGTCACACATGTCAGTTTATTCAAGTGAATGTATTCAACTGATTCTCAGTTATATTGAGTGTGTGTGTGTGTGTGTGGGGGGGGGGTTAGAGGTTTATAAACTCACCCCCGAACCATTCAGACGAGATGTTCTGCAGCAAGGTGAAAGGGATGCAGAAGAAAGTTATGAGCAGGTCGCTGACCGCCAGAGAGCAGATGAAAATGTCGGTCGCCGTCTGTATCGCCCGCTTCTTCACAACTATGTAGATGACCAAACTATTCCCAGCCAGGGCCATGACGAAAATCACCATGTACATGATCACGAAGGTGGCTTTGGCGCTGTACGGCAACTCTGGGATGTAGACGAGCGGCTGGATGTTGTAAGTGTTGATGAAGTCCCGGCGGCTCAGGTTGTAGTACCGGAGCATCTCCCGCAGCACTTCGGGAGTTATTCTGCCGGACCCCTGAGCCGAAGCCGTCGAGGCTGCTGCCATCCCGACACGCGTCCTCGCCCCCTTTGCGGGCAGATGAAGAAAAGAGTCTGCGAAGGTTCTGCGAAGCGCGTCCGGATGCTGCGCTGCCTCCTCCTCCAGCTGCTGCAGCTGCTGCTCTGTGTGTAGGCTGCTCTCTATACAGGACCGCTGACGGGTCTGCTGACGAGGCTACACCTTATAGGCGACATATCGGTGATGCATGATATCCTGTATGGCCAGAAATGAACGCAGGAAACACAAAATCAAAAGACCCATGTTGAATTATATACTGCAGAACCAATTTAGGAAATCAAATTGGCAACACATAGTCTGTCAGAGGGTGAACTGAACCCTTTAGCAGTCAAAGTCAAAGTCAAACACATTATCCCTATTAAAAATATAAAGCTTTGTATTACACTCAGGGGTGTTGCTGCTACAGCCTTACTTGACCCGACATGTCAGCTAACTTAAGATAATTAGGCAAGTTACTTGAAAACTGTGATGTCTCATTACACATTACTCATTGAGAAAGTAATTACATTGCTTTACTAATTATTACTCAGTGCATCATTTGCATTTAGTACATGCATGTACTAAATGCAAACCACAATGTCTCATTTCCTATATTCCTATGTCTCATTTCCTATATCTGCATGCAGATATAGGAAATGAGACATTGTGGTTTGACAAGTTGGAGGGATTTACTTATAATGGTCAGAAAACTAAGTATAGATGTCCTAAACGCCAATAGACATCAGAGAAGAAGTGTAAATAATAATAAAAAAACATATAACATCTTAGAGATATATGAATGTTCTAACAATGGCCCAATCAAAGAGGTGCAGCAGAGGAACACATGCTGGCAGCAGAGTTGTAATTTGTCAGATTTAAAAAGCTGTAACAGAGGAGTGTTATCATTACAGTCCGCTATTCTATGACATATGAAATCTGAGGCTTTTTTAAAAACAATTCCATTGCATAATGGACTTCAACTGTAACATAATTATTAACCTTTGATGTCATTGTACTTTTTAAAGACCCTTGTGTGACTCAACCCAATAAATTTGACATCCAAGTCAAGGAAAGCGCAACTTCCAGAGTGAGTCTAATAATATATTTCAAAGTACAACATTTGACAAATCCAATCAGGCTTTCATTCAACAACCTACAGGACAGAGAAGCTGATCTGCTTTTGGCCTTGGACCACTATACTCGCCTCACTTTTGCTCCATTTAATTGTATGACATTTCCTTTTGGTAATGAGCTCATTACAGAACATTTAGACCCAGTGACACATTGCCAAGTGTCAAGGTTTTTACATAATTTGTTTTTTCGTTTTTGCGCAATGATGATGTTATTTTATCCAAAAGATGTATTTTATGCTGCCTCTGATTTCTCACCGACTGGCAGTGCACTAAGCTGTATAAATATATCAAGTGTGAAGTGGTGGGTCATCTCCTTCATGGTGACAGGTTCTTAGTCCTCTTCCACGCCCTCCTCACTCTGTCTTCTGTCTGATCAGTCTGCATAATAGCCTCTCCTGTAACTTCAGAGCTGTCATTAATCACCTGCCCACCAGCTGTCGCCACTGAGTTTTCCTGCTCTTGCTCGCCACTTGAACTAGTCACCTTCCCACTTAGACACTGCTCATTTAATCTCCATCCTAGACTGCAAAAAAGCTCTTAAAACCCAGACAGAAATGATCTCATATTGGACAGCCAAATCTGATTTGGCCGACAAAAGTGAGATGGCTACTATTACATTCACTTATCCAATAATAAGGTACACCCATGTTAAGCTAATGTAGTCTAATGTGTAGACTAAATATCATAAACACCTCTGAATTTTAGTTTAATTTTAGTGGTGGACTGAGCGACACACATTGATCCATGCTATTAGCATGGCTAAGAAAATAAAATCAAGTAAGTAATAAGTAATATGATGGTTTGAGCATTTTCATTATATGCAAATGAAATCAGCAAAAGCAAAAAATTCAAGCAACATAAAGAAGTTGAACAAAATCAAAGCCACGTGGCTCATGGTGCTATGGCAGTACCTCAGCGATGGTCTACAGTAGTCAAGGTAGATAGAAACGTCCTAGAGCTGTGTGGATGATGGAGCCAGATGACCTTTAATAAGCTGAATTGAATGTACAGCAGAGCAGCCTCTCTACATTCAACCCAACAATTACCTCAATGGAAAGACTAATCAAGGATACATGAATACAAAGAAAGAGAAATGCACCATCTTAGTTGCTTTGTATGTTGTTTGTGCATGTATGGTGTATATGTGTGCTTGTGTGTGTGTGTGTGTGCGAATGCATGCAAGTGCTGTGTGTCCAGGTCATTCACCGTCCCTCGGGTTGTGGCATTTTGATACATACTGGGCATCACAATATGCCCCGTCTCTTTCTTCAAGAAATATATTTAATTTTTAAAGGTAATTTAGCTCTTTGACATCTGAAATTACCTGTTGAACTTGTTACTAGTTGTTGAACTTGTTAAAGTAAACGCTGCTTATTTCCTATATCAGGTATTCCATTATTTGGGGAGTTTTCGCAGGTGCACAAAAAAAATGAGAGCTGAGTAGGAATTTGCGAGCAGACGTTTCACGAGTGCACAGAAGCAGCCGAGTGCGAGGAGAAGGGCTGCAACTGGAGTGCAGGAAATCTGTGCAAGCAACATTATACAAGCATACCGTTTGAGCAGAAGCAGAGCAAATCTGAGTGCAAAAAGGGGTGATTCGAGTGTACCGGCAGGGGTTTGAGGGAGAGCATTACAAAATCTGAATGTGAAATCAATAAGTAAGGCTCTCCAATTGAAAGACCACACTCTTGGGGAAAAAAAGCCCTTTTGCTTTCTATCGCTCACTCTTTTGTCTAAGCAGGATTTAGGAGACAGGAGGTGGATGATTGACTTTTAGCTGAGGCCCAGGTAGTGAGAACTGCAATACTCCAGACAAATTAACATGACACCATAGACTATTTTTTAAAGATGTGCGGTTTAGCTATGGTCCTCAAGTGAAGGACGTGCAATTGTACCATCCATGTCACCATTTTCAGAGAAAACTCCAAATTATGAGCACTTAATTATGTGATAAAAAGAGAAAATTGTACAATATAAAAGAGGACCTATTATGCTGTCTCTTAAGGCCCCCTTCCTGAAAGTCGGAAGCCTGCTGAGTGCAGCAGCATCCAGAGCTTGTGAGTTGTGAGCATCGTCTCATCACGTCATCCTCTTGCCGGTGTGGAGGATCCGAAAGTAAACTGTAAACCTACTAACATAATTACTTGTTCTTGATTGGAAATTACTTAGGATTCATCCAGATGGAACCATGAATATCTACACCAAATATCATGGTAATTCATTCAATAGTTGTTGAGGACAGACTGGGTTCTAGCATCGCAAGAAAAACCCATAAACTACAAAGTGGTTCAATAATACATGCAAACAAGAGACAAGTTATCCCAAGACAACAGTGCCAAATTAAATACAACTTCATGCATTGGTCAGTTAGACAGCGTGTGGCATTCTAGGAGGTGATTAACACAGTTCAACATAAAAACTGGCAGCAAGGGGAAACAGGCACTCAGAGTGTTTCGGTTATGACGTTATCATACTCAAGGCTGAGACACATACAGTTTCCTTACGTTTGTAATAAGTTAAACACAAATAACAGTGCATAATAACAGCCAACAAATTCTTGACAATGAACAACTTATCCATACACTCTGTACTTCTCTGCTGGTTGCCTGGCTACCTTTGCTGTGATGACAAGCACCTCCAGAAAGTCACTCCTCCCAGTTAATGCTATCCAGTTACAACCCATAACTCCCTGTATTATCACAAATGGTCTTTTTTAGATTTGTGGGTGGCAACACAGAGCAAACAACATGTTTCAATTTTTTCTTACTTAATTCTTGTTCATTAGCTGCTGATTCATTTATATTTTTTCATAAAATCAACCTGGGAATGAACAACAATGTTCCACCATTTTCTGGTTGTTTTCCTCGTGTATGGTCAAACGCAGGGATATAAGTGACATTTGCAGAAATATTAAGGCAGACAGATGCTCTCACCAGCAGCGTGTTGTTCAAGTTCCGAGGCCTCTTGTCAGAAATGTTCACACCTGCCTCACAGTGACTGAAACATAAATATTGTCCTCCTACTGACCAGCCACAATTATCTTTATAAGAGAAGAAAAATTTACATTACAAGCAAATGTTGACATGATTGTGTGAGTGGCTCAGTTATTACTTTCATCCTTCTTTTCAACATTTAGCAAACTGCTGCAGTCTTCACTTAAATTTCTTAATCAAACATCATAAAGTAGTTAGAGTCTAGCATAAATCCTGTCTAAATGAACTGGTTGAGAATGCCAGTTACTCATTGTGCCATTGTGTCTTGTTTAGGTCAGGTTGCTTAGCAACACAGGCAACACAGAGCATTAAGTACTAAAGGGTTTGAGCTGGAGGCTGTTTTCAGAGGTAAAGTAATTCTTCAAAGTTATTTTTTCCTAAATCTTCCTGGCCAAATACAAAACATGCATTTTGGTCTTTTGGTAAAATTTGAAATGCAATAAAGCTATCTTTGTGCTCTTAGAGTAAAATCAGGTTTGAGTAGTCTATGTGTCTTGCTCCTTGTAAAATAAAAAAGTGAATTTTAGCATGTGTGGTCACAACTTTCCAATCAAGTGCCTTGGATATTAACATTTTGGTATTTCTATCACATTGCTTCAGAAAGGGAGTTTAGAGTTTTTCTTTTATTCCTTCAGATTTAAACAAAACCTCCAGCTGTTATTCAAGATATGTCCATAGCACAGATTCCAGACTCCCGAAGGACGACCGGAGAGAGGAGCCGCAGTCAAATTAATCAGGTGCCATTCACTGCTGAATTTACCAAGATGCTGACGACAAGCAGTCCACGTTTTGGTGCCTTGAGTCATCACTCATTCTTCTCCCGGCACAACCCTCATCCACACAGGGTGCGACATATTCAAGGTGAGCAGGCAGACATAGCCGTCTGAACCTTTATTTATGATTTCCCTGAGTATTTGGCTCCAGTAAATAAGGAGGACCCTGAAGAAATAAAGTCAGCAGATCATTCTGGTTACCATCTTGGTTGTCTAAATGGTTTTCAAATAATTATGCAACTTGGATGCTATTTTATTGGACCTGTGTTTAACTGTTAACAATAAGTGTGAGCTTTCAGTATGGTATCCTTGCACATTTGGTGGAGCAATTAGTATTTATCAAATTATGCCATCTTCACAAATGTCTCTACCAAATTTCACATCAATTCATCCAGTAGTTGTGGAAAGATTTCAATAACAACCAAAACTGTCAACCAACTGGTGACGCTAGTGGAAAAGTCAGGGGATCGCCATAGTTGTCAGGATACGTCATCTGGGAAGCATGAATGGCTGTACAAAATCTTGCGTCAATCCATTAAGTAGATGTTGAGATAATTCACTGGGCACCATGAATATTTGTACGACATTTCATGCCATTCCATTCAATAATAGTCAAGACGTTCATAAGAAATGTAAAACTGGTGGCGCTAAAGGAAAAGCCAAGGATAACCAAAGCCATCAGAACTCAAAGTCTGCAGACCATCAATGTCGGTACCAAAACTTTATGGCAATCCATCGTCGAGTCCTAAATGTGTTGGACCAACCTCAGCCACGCCACAATCATAGCTATAAACTCTGATAAACCCACTGCCTGCCTGAGGCAAAGTTCCTGTAGTGACTAGCTGGTGAAGAAAGTGGAGCACTTAGCAGCTTAAGAGACAGATATTAATCTCTGGACTTGATGGAGAACAAAACAGAGCTAAAATAAATACAAATGTTGCTCCATGTCTGTTGACTGTATAAATACTATGAATTTATTAAGTATGTTTTCACATACTCACAAGGAATCTTTGTTGGTATATTGGTGCATAGCAAAAAACATAGTAAGTGAAAAAAATATGAAGAAAGATAAAACAAATACTGTTTGCTAACACATGAGCCACACCAACATATTAAAGGTTATATGTTAGCACCTTAAATATTTGCCATTGCCAAATACTGCAATCAGAAAAGTGTTACCACCTGCAACACAGTCATTACCAAACTTCTTTTGCATCATTACAAGTTTTCTACTTGGAACACAATTAATAACAAAAGTCTGTTAATGCATTCATTAATTCTGGCTCCAGGTGATTATTTGTCAGAGCTAATTACAGCTAATTTAGTTTAATTTAGTTTAAAATGTCTTAGCAACTTTGCTTTAAAAATAAAGCCATTAACAGGGTCCTTATTCCGGCGTTGCTGTGGAAGAATCCCTTCCTGAGATGAGTTATAATTCAGTTACCTACCTTGAAATATGCCACGAGCAGCTCTATTGGAACATGGAATAGCAATTTGGTACATACAAGAGAAGACTGCATTATTGGCAGAGAAGTAGGTTTCTTCCCTGAGGTTCTCATGAAGTTGTCACCTTTAGTCTCAGCATGAACTTTACTGGCTTTATGACTTCAGGGCATTCCTTTGATTTGCACACTTCTGAAGCTCTTTACCTTGTGTATGTCTGCGCGAACTGTGAATATTGTGTCTCACTTTCCCACAGGGCTCAATGGTAGGCCCGTTTGCATGGTGAGGGATGATTGGTTTGTCACCTCATCATTATTTCCTCATCCGCTTCTCAAGAGCCACATCCTCAGTAAAGCAACCGATCCATCTTTTCCTTTTCCGCGTGCTCAGAATCTTTATGGAGTTGGTAGTAACAAAAGCAAATCAGGTATGCTCACACGCCGCCTAAATTTCCTCATAATTTTTTCAAAAGCTCAGCCTTCAAAGAGTCCAATTATGCTTCTGAATAACAGGAGTAATTCTTACTCTTTATTTTACAGCACTATTTTCCGAAGCGTGGAGAGATGAACTTAAAGATCTCGCTACAAAAGTCAGTGTTTCTTCTCAAGCACAAAAGGACAAAGAGGTAGAGGTACATTTATAACCGCAATTGCTGTAATCGGAAATGTTTCCTGTGTTACATAATGGCACTGTACTATTCACCCTTGACTACTGTTTTTATTTAAAGTTATCGCAAACCTTTTTTGCATTAAAAGTTAAGTAAATAAAGAGAATATATTGCATATTATGAGTCGTAGAAATAGCCCGAAAACTGAATTTTCAACATTATATGGCAACTTTTGGGATAAATACCCATTCATGTGTGTGTGAAATACCCTACAAAAGCATTGTGACCAGTAGCTTGTTGGATTACGACTATTCAGTGCCTGAAAATGAAAAAATGCTGTAAACTAAGAATGCTTTCAAAACTGGAAGTGTTAATAGTTTAGTTT
>JAVQJF010091619.1:0-27189 GCA_036023855.1 Gadopsis marmoratus
CAGTCCAGGGTGTTTCCCTGCCTCTCGCCCAAATGTTAGCTGGGATTGGCTCCAGCCCCCCCCTGCGACCCTTCGGGATAAGCAGTATGGATAATGAATGAATGAATGAATGAATGAATGAAAAACAACATACAGACGTCTGAAAAGCACAGGCGTGCAGACAGTCCTAGCTTGGGGATTTCACTGGAAAAACCCTCCGAATTTCCTGTGAGACACTTTCTCACACACAGTAGTCCAAGCCTCATGAGAGCAGGGACCTTCTCATGTTCTCCACAAACTGTAGTCGTGGGTATAAACAGCCAGTCAGACTCTGGCGCCCATACAGAGGTGGATTACAGCGATCTATGCAGTAAGCTCAGAGCACGCTGTGCCATGCACGCCTCCCCGACAGCGTGGTTTACACTGCTGCCGACACGCCGCTCTAAATCCACTCTTTGGGGCACGCAGAGGGTGAAAACATGACGCCCACCCTTTTAGAACTCCCATTAAGTCCCTCTTTCACCGGCTCCCATTTTCCAGAGGGTCAGCGTTCAAATTTGATTTCATGTGCTGCTCTGGCAATGCTGGCTGGCAGCAGCTGGAAAAGACTCGGGGATGAGGGAGAGATTATCCACCAGCGGAGAAAGCCAAGTTACGCTGACCTAATTGAAACCAAACGACCTCTCTGGGCAGCTCACGCAGCGCGATTAAAACTCGGTCTTGGCCACCTCTGTTTACTTAAAAACCGATGGCAAGTTTCTAATAAATCGACACCCAGCACAGCCGATGGAGTCACTGGAGATGAATCCGGGCCACAGCCCATTCAGACGGTCATGAAAACAGCTGCTTTAAATAGATACAATTAGAGTGGGCTCTCTCTGCCACAGAGCATCACAACGCTTTCATTAGAGTGTCGGTCTGAATTTCCAAAGATGGCCGCCAAGAGATTACTGCTGACACATTCCTGTAAACTGTAAAAGATGCGTTGGGCCCCAGCTTTTAGGGTTTTGCCAGTCCCGGCCTGGCAGCCAGCGCTGAGGACAGCAGTGCCAGGAAAGCGATATGGCTGTGAGTGAGGGCTTCCAGCCAGACATGGAATGGAAAGTCAACCTGTGTGTGTGTGTGTGTCAGATCCAAGAAAGAAATAAGTGGAGAAATGACTGACTGAACACGAATGATCAAACTTCAAAATGCGTTTGATATGGCTGTGATCTAATGGCTGTCACACACACCCCCCACTGTGTCATCTCTTCCTCTAAATCACCCGTCTGCCTTTAATTCCTCACGCTCGTCTTATAAATTCATCCGTACAAACGTGGAGTGGGCCAGCGTTGTGCATCGCTGTTTTATCCCTCGTCAAGCCTTGAGTCAGATACTCTTAATAAGTGGCTGAAAATAAATCCTGTTAGATAACAGGACCAGTTGCATTTCCCCGTTCCCAGACGATGGTGAGACTCTGGTGAATGTGCTGTTTGGTCTTGAAGAAGGAGCTGTAATAAGGCTTTGAGTAGCCTCCCTGATACATAATATGGAGAGCACGAGCTACATTTTACCATTTCAAATCCAACCCACTTCACACGCCTATTGAACCTTGTTCCTGGTAAAAATGAAAGCCCTATAAGACCTGCAGCTCCAGCTTTGGTATTTGGTGAACCGCTCCATGTGATGTGATATTGAAACAATCGCTGCAGCGCGTCCGACTGTTAGCGGCGCTATAATTCGAGGCAGCTGCTGTCTGAGGCTCTGCTTCTGAGATACAGGGCTGATGTATCAGGACACGGTGGTTTGCGTTTGGACGCCACCCACATGTTGCCTGAATAGAGTGTGTTTAGTGGAATTACAGTACAGTGACTAGGTTTCATGTTAAAGCTGTTAGCTGTGATCCCACTGACTTATGAGTCTTCTCCCTGGGTAAATCTGCAAGTGTCAGTGGCAGTGCACTCAACGTTCTACTTCTGATCAAAAGGAACTGAGATGTGGACTTGGCAGCCAATTGACCTGAAGTGTGGGGCCGGTGTTCAAACTGCTAAATGAAATGTGTAAATCAGCGCAGACTACCAGCGCCCCACCGCTCGCTGTTAACCTGATGGTACAGTGTGATCTCTGCCTGTCATCACACATGATGTGGTGTGTTGCCGAGTGCTGCAGAGAAACAATGGACAGCGCAGGAGAAAGAAAGGTGGAGCTGAGAGGGAGCACATTGAAAGGAGACAAGCCCTGGAGGAATGTGACGCTAAATGCTGCAAATTGAGAGGCATGTTCACCAGCGAGGGGCAGGACCCCCCCCCAGCACACCATAATATCACATGTAACTATCCTTCCTGAGGTGATTCTACATTTCACACACATACAGATTACCTGCATCAACACTTACTGCTGCTCCTCAGGAAAGCAGGAGATGCCAAGGCAAGTCTTGACAAGAACGTTGCCACTTTGGTACAACCATCGCACCTCTGGTTGCTCAGCAGCCCTGTAGGAAATGTTGTAGACTGTGTGTGCAGTCTTGATGCATACTGCAGGGTTACACAACCCTGTCCTGCTGTTTGCACGATGTTAGCTGACCTGATGTGAACAACTAGTTTAATAGCAAACCTGTGAGGTGGCTGCGCACATGTGTTCACCACAATATACATCCATTTATTTTACTAAAATCTGTGTTTTTTCCCTTTAGGAAGCTCAAAAGATGAATTGAGGCCATTTATTAAACCTCCGCATGATGGTACTTAGAAAATGGTCTAACGTGATTCCTTGCACTTCAAAGAACAAAGTAAAAACAGGTAATTAATATTTTCAAGTGAAAGGTTTAATAGTTTTCAGTAAATCTGTGGTAACCTGACATTAAGAAGGCCTGGTCCTCCATTAAAACTGAGTATATCGCTTTCACTTGAGTTTATAATATTTCTAATTGTCCAGTGAAACTGTGCCTTTTTTTGTTTGTGCGTCTCGTAAGTAGAAAGTAAATAAAGTAAATAGTTTGTAAGATTCTCCTGTTTCAAGTTCCGCCAATACTTTAGTATCAGGTGCCAGCATCTGTATGACCAGTCCTCCATACGTGGCCAAGGTCTCTCACCGCTTTTGTGATATGAGAAAATCATTATCTCCAAGTCCCAGGAGGCCAAGTTCAAGAACACCGCCACCTAAAGGCCTTGACACAAATTGCACCACACTCAAGAAACAAGGACCACCCCGAGGAGAAAGCAGTACGTGGATGCTCAATTTCAGCATAATGTTTGCATTGAATTAAAACATTCTAAAATATATGGAGGCGATGAATTTCACATTTTCACATTGTTTAAACAGAACAAATGTCTAAAAAACTGTACGACATAATAAAATGATGAAGCGTTGATCTTATGTGTCAGTCCTACACCTTCCCGTCCACTGCCAGTGAATGGAATCATGCCCCTCTGCAGGCCACTCGGTGCTCTTCAAAGGGACGAACGGCCTCTAATTTGTTATTGGAAATTAAATGGAATATTATAAGTTGATTGAATGCCGCGGGAGTGCTATCAATTTTGGAGCAGGCTTGTAAACTGATGTCTGTTGCATAATCGACGTTGTGAATAACGGTGCATTCACTTGTCACTCTAACAAGGTTACGGTGACTCTGGTGTAGAGATTAAGAGATAAAGAGTTGGAGTCGGCGCAGTAGCTATACCACAAAATATATGTTCATAAACACACTGGCAAACCACAGATTTCCGCTGACGTTAAAACCTACCCATATCATGAATCTTACTAGTAGACGTGTCAACCTGCACTCTGCTGTGGAGGTATTCTTAAAGAGAGATGATCAACACGATTACAAAATGTCTAGTATATCTTTAAGTGCCCTTGCTACTAAACAGCCGGGCAGCTTGTTAGCATAGCTGACGGTCCAAATTCAAGGGTAACTCAGAGGGCTGATAGAAGAAACAAAAGTAAACAGTAAAATTATTTCCCGCTCATCATTCATTTAATTGACTTCCAGCTTCAACTAAAGGGAATTGTTGGGTCTCTGTAAATAAAGAGTCTGTCTAGACCTGATCTATATGAAAGAGTGCCCTGAGACAACTTTATGATATTGCGCTTTACAAGTACCCCAGCAAACAAATAAACGTCCCCAGGACGTCTGCTCAAGGTCCTCTCCGAACATCTGCTACACGTCATTGTGTAGGTTTCCCGTTGGGTTGTGGGGACGTTATAGGGACGAACTAAGAACATCCCCAAGACGTTATTGTGGGATGTTGGGGAAGAGATTGTCTTCTACACCTATACGCGACTGGCCAATAGTAATCATTGCAATGAAATGGTGTTCATTTTTAAAACATGGTACCTACGTCTGCTTTGCCTGAAAAGCTTTTTTTATAAAGGTCTTTGTACCTTGTGTGTAGTTCCTCCAGCTCAGGTAGTGCGGGCGTCCCGTAATCACATAGTTGGCTATTCGATCTCATCTCATTATTTTTCGTGACGGAATAGTTACGGTTGAGAAGCACTATATATTAATTTTTTATGTATTATTATCATTATTATTATTATTATTATTATAAGTACGTGTAGAGGACTTTTCCCCAATGCTCCCACTAGAGCTATTAGTATACGTGTGTGTACACAGCTTTAAGACTATTAAAAATACAGTTAAGAGATAAACCTCATAGGAAAGTACTATTAATGTCCCCATAATAACGTTATCCGAGGGACCAAACCAGGACGTTCTTAATATGTTGTTGAAGGACCAAAGGAGAACGTTATCCGAAGGACCAAATGGGAATGTTCCCTGAAGGTCCAATTTATGGCTCATTCAGAATGTCCACACCAGGACCAAACGGGACCGTTAATAATGTCCGAGTACCATCCTGCAGGAGACGTTGTGCTGGGGACCAATGGGGGACGTCATAAATGTCCTGTAGATGTCCGGGGGGACTCTGACCCACTATACTTGGCTTAGTCATGTGCACTCTGTTTTCCTGTGGAGGTAATTAATTCAGCTAAACTCCTCTCTGATCATCATGTTTCCTGCCCTACATTTTTGTTCCCAGATAGCGAGAGCTATAACAATCCAACCCATGTGGTAATAAACTGTTTTTCCTAAACTATATAGCTACTGTATCTAACGGACCTTTCATGGTCTTGAGTAGGACTGTCGTGGCACGATGGCGGCAGGGAAAAGGGCCCAAGTGCAGACAGCAAAGTCAGTGTTTTAAAGAAGATTTATTAAAGAAAACCAAACAACACTTTCAAGCTGAGAAATGTGAATCCAAATACAAAAAAAGTAACCTTCATGGGGCAAAAACAAGAACATGAAGCAGATCCAAAATCCAAGGACTGAGTAGAACCAGGGTCAGCTGAACCGAAGCCGAACCCACAGACACCACGACACGACCAACGGAGCAGCAAACAAACTGGGCAGGTTCAAATAGACAAGACTAACGAGGAAAATGAAAAACAGGTGAAGACAATCAACACTGGAGAACAAAGGCAGACAACACGAGACAGGAAGTGAGCAGGAAATCAATCAAAATAAAACAGGAAACACAAAGAACTAAATACACACATGACCATGACAGGGACTGACTGGGACCCATTGACGTCTGGGGATGTGGACTTCGGGACCAGCTTCTGTTGTTAGCTTTTGGGTTGGAATCAGGCTGATTTTGCTACAGCATGGAGAACATAATGCTTATACAGTATATGATACAGAAGAGCTGTGCATGAACTCAAACACACTCCAGCCCTGTTTAAACATCAAACACACCAAATAGTCCAGCATCCAGCTTTTATGCCTGTGATTAAAGATGGACATTCACTCTGCAGACCTTGACAAAGTGGATAAAGGTGCGTTTCGTTTTTCTTCTGTCTTTTAAGGGCAGAGGAGAATTGGACATTATTGCCGTGGCCAATGGAGAAGCTGTCCTGGCGGCTGGATTGTAGGAAAAACAAAGTCGGTGGCTGTGGCGTATGGCAGCCATTATCTCCCTCTGTGATTAAAAGCAAGAGTCTGTCCCTCTGCCTCAATCCCCGGCCTCCGGCCAAGCCATCAACCACAGCTATTTCTCCTGGTCCCTGTGTACCATTTAATCATGTGTGCGCTCTTGACTATTGTGGTCAGGCCTGTTTGCATATGCAGAGAGCTGTTGCAGCTTTGACCCAGTTCCTTCTTTGCCCTTCTTGTTCTTTGTTTCTCTCCTTCTTTTACAATCAAATTCACACAATTCATCCTCTCACACATGTGCTTATGATGCCCATCTTGCAAAGGACAAGTTGGAGGACGTAACCGAAAGCCCATCTTTTAAAATGGGGTTTCTTGACATTATATTTACATAACTAAATGTAAAATTAGTGTACTGAGTTACTTAATAATAATTGGACCGTTCGGTGGTTGAATGGTCAATCATGATGCACATATGCAGAGAACACGTTGAAATGTCTCCTCTGCTTTTGACCCACCCGGCCATCCTTCTTCCGAGGGCAGCTGGAGCAGCGGTCAGCCTTCTGTGGGGACCAGGGACCAGGTCCAGTCACATCCCTGTCCTGTCTTGGTCAGAGACAGGTCAGGATAGACACACAACTGAGGCCAACTTAGGGTTCAGTGTCTTGCCCAGGGACACTTCGACATGTGGACAGGAGGAGCTGGAACCAGAACACCGACCTGAGGTGCCAACAACTCCAGAGAGATGAAAGTCAACAGCTCTAATTCCGGAACCACAGCTGACTGACTACGGCTGGGAGCTGGATTCAAACAGCCAACCCCAGGGTTGGCTAATTGTAATTGCTTCTGATAGCTACAGCAACTACCCTGCTAGAAAGACAAGCATTACACAATTCGTTTAGATCACTTAAAAGAAAAATGCATGGTGGGAATAATGGTGAGATTATGGATGCACTCACTTCTGAGTTTACCTTCAGAGACAGTGGTATTTGGATTAAACTGTATTTTTATCACTCACCATTAACCTGATGAGCTGATGGCTTTCAGTGTTAGCCATGAACGTAGCTAACGACATGGTTAAATGTTAACAGTCAGAGCTCTAGATGCTACGCTTGGCTAACATTAACTAAATTCTATGTCTATTTGCTTTTTATGCAAACAGAGTTTGGATTGCATAACAAAGCTGATGTCTTTCCTGGAATTAAAGTGGAGGTTGGGCTTCTTCTTCATCAGACAAACTCAGTACTGAGTTTCCTCCTTCTTTCTCCACCTCATTAGATTCTTTTTCTTTTCCTCTGTTATAGATTCACCTTAAAATGAACCAAGTGTAACAGTTGAACTATAAAAAGTACTGGTACAAAAAAAGAGCTTGATTCGACAATTTTGCGTTACAGTTCCAGTAGCTGCAGCAGGTGGATGCTTAACATTCAACAGGACTCATTTTAGAGTCTTAAAACAAACATTTGTTGCACTGTTTGCACAAAGCGACTCCTTACAAAGTTAATGGTGTGAAAGTGAAATCAATTGTTGCCTCTTTTTTAATAGTTTACCTAAAAAAACGTCTGTCATCTGTCGTGTCAGAGGCCTCAGCTTCAGGTGAGCTTTGTTTCTTTCTCTGGATTCCCGTTGCATCGTTGCTGGAAGGCTGCGTGGCATTTCGTTGAATGAACCTGTGTCCTTTGACAGATCACGCTGGGACAGAGTCAGAGTGTCTGTACAGTATGTGACGCCCTGAGCTAAGACATGCTCACACCTCGCCAAGTTCAGGAAATCCCCAAGTTCGGCCGACGCGCTGTGCTGTACACTCACACACACACCGACAGTCAGAATATGTGAGTCAATTGAACGTGTGTGTGTGTGTGTGCACCTGCACCACATACTGTAAATATAGTTCACCTTCAACTCTGCACAGTTGTTTCACCCCAAGACCAATCACAAATATTTTGAAAATCAATGCCTGCATGTTGGGCATCATACGCCTCTGTAGTGTGATACGAATGCTTCTTGTTTAATCTTCTCTTGCTGCCTGTCAGATGTAGAAGTATCACCACACCATGACAGGGAGTGCACACTCAGCAGCCTGTAGGGGTCTTGCTATTTCTGTTTAATAAGCGTGTGTCCGTCTCTCCGTGATGCTGGTGTTGCTGTGCACTGTTCGCACTGATGTGGTCTAGTTTGCTTGTGAAGCTCTCAGCCAAGTCCTGCCACCGCAAAACTCGTGTTAACCTCTTCCTGTGACACGCACAGCCCTCGGACTGAAAACGCTCGGTTTGAGGTTTCTGGCTGAGCTGTGTTTAGAGGCCAAAGGTACAAAGTTAAGCCTGCAGCTTATCCGACTGTTCATCTGGAGAAAACTGTACAACCTTTGAAAAGGAAAGAAACACATTATTGACTGTGCAAAGTCTGACTTGGGTCAGTAATCCAAAAACATCTCTCTGTCACTATTCGTGATGCCATCTCTTTTGCTGCTGGGCCCTTATTTACACCCAACACCTCATTTACTTTGGTATATGCAACATAAAATCATAAATTAATAAATCAAAATAATAAATATTTGCAAGGTCACAGTTAGAGCAGGTTGGACTCCGTAATATGAGGGGAATATGTTGGTGGGGAGATCCAATCAAATCGTAGAGTGATTTGATTCAATCACAATAATGTGGGTTTAACCTGAGTATCAAGACAAACAGAAGTGAATGATGACACACTTTTGGAAATGTAAACCATGCTTTGCCAGCTGATATTTAAACGCTGACCTCCAAACCCCCCAGCTACTCATAGCCCACATGTTCACCTGGTTATAAATGATGGGACAGGTTAGCTGGTCAACTCGACTACATTTGGTGGGATAAATATGTGGTCAAAATATATAAAAGAAAATATAGCAATTTTGATGAGTAAATACACAAATCTAATTTTATGTTGACATATTTAGGTATATCTAGAAATAACTAAAATGTTGTTAGTTCACTGGCTCTTTAAAACTTAATCTTGGCATAGGGCTTCTTTAATAGAGAAAATTCTTCAGTAAATCAGATCTGCTGCCCAGTGCCGTTTGGTAATCCAGCCTCTATCTCTCTTAAATGTCTCAGCAAACTTGGAAAGAAATGTGGCAACTGCATGATGATGGTTCATTTTAAAATGTAGTATATCAGCTGTACAACAAGAGAAGAGTCATAAAATCAGATAACTGACTCATTAATGTCTCTTTTTCTAGCATTAGCTAACAACTAGCCATCATAAGCTAATGGTCATACCACACCGTCAGGCTGGGGTAACAACACCCCTGAATGTATTGAATTTCTGCACGCGTGTGTTTTATCACGAGTGAAAGGAGTTTCTCTCATAAGAATAATAAAGTGTTATTTTGTCCTTAGCATGTACCTTAGCACGGGAGTCCTAAAAGTCTGAGTAGTTACCTTTCACTCCTGCTTATGGTTCTTGTTTTGACCTTGAAAATGGATTCTTTGGTTCTTCTCCAGTCAAAGAATATTCCAGTCTGACCGTTGTTTAATCAAACCTGGGCAGGTCCAGCACTCATGACCAGTGGATGAAGTGAGAGCATGGATGTTGGCCGACATTCTGGTGACCAAGGCCTTTTGCTTGAGAAAATGCCATATGAGTGAGAACATCAGCGCCTTGTATTCACTGAAATAATAAGCTGACCCAACCGCCCCCTTTTTCGCTGTGCCTTTGAGCACTGGCCAACCATCTGAATCCACTCAGTCCCAAATGAGCAGCTTATTTTTCAAAGTGTCTCTCGTTTGTGCTAGCTCGGCATCCCGACTTGAGATGGGAGGGGAGAGCGAGGTGGAGCGGAGAGCAGCAGTGTCATCTTAGAGCATGTCAGATTATCCTGTCTGGCTTGGAAATCCTTAGATGGGTCAGATTTTCCCTGGTGGAAGGGTACGCGGTGGGAAAATGGGCAGAGAGCGTCTCTGCGGGACCTCTGATTCCACACTCTGCTTTAAGGAGGTGATATGTGATTTTGTTGTCACTCCAGTGGACACTGGACAAAATGAGAGCCAAGGTTGGTACAAGACAAGACTGCGTTCAGGGTTTAATGTGAAAGTTAAAGGATACAACTTATTTTTGTAGTTCTAACCATCCTTTATATCAATATTAACAACATTCTATTGCCTAAAGTCAGATAGGAAAAGAAACAATAATTGATAATAGACAATAATAGAAGACCAGACAAAGCCTCAGTTTCAAACTTCTTGGCAGAGAAAACAAGGTGAACGTAAAATGACTACCCAAACTCTTATTATTTTGAGTGCACTGACTTTTGGTTTGCACCTTAAGTGAAGTGTCTTAGATGACAGAGCCTGACTGTTGTCTTGTTCATGTTTCTCGCACTATTCGTGTTGGTGTTTGCATCAGGAGTAGGTTTATTTAAAGTTAGTTTAAAGTTTAAAGCTAATAGGGACGTTGGCTTCACGGCTAACTGAGCTAACTGACGTGCAGCTACAGATAGCAGCAGTTAGCAGTTACTTTAGCATCAAAGCTATCTGTCCATCAGGAAACTACGTAAATCACCGAGAGCTGAGGCAGAGCAGCCGGAGGACATCAGAGGGGAAACCAAAACATTCTTCAAAATATGATCCGGTATCAGTGAATAAAGTCGTGTTATTGTACAGTCACCAATGAGGCCCGACCCCTGGACACACTTCTGTTGGTCCAACCCAATTCTTGTCTCATTTGTGCTCTGAGAAACAGTAACTTCACGTTAAAAGCCACAACGCAGTTCGTCTTTGCAAACGTAAATGTTGTACGTGTTCAGCACATTTGTTAGTGACGTTTGGTGAGAAACTGAATGAAAGTCCCGCTGCTGCTCTACACAACGTAACCTGCTGACAGCTCTAAATGGCAGCAACTGATTGAACAATGTGAACAAAGAACCTCTTGCCACGGTCACTCCTTCTTGCCAAACCCACTGTTCTGTGATACTTTATAGAGATGAGTCCAGCATTGTTTGGAAGCAGATCACTCAAAGCTGTTTTACTTCCTATTTCACGCACAATTTTCATGACTTCTTATGACTGCCCAAACAAACCCAACTCTAGAGCTTCATTTGGGCGTAGGGATGAAGGATTAATCAAGGTTAGTAAAGATGGGATGCTCCTCTCTGCTGCAGCCCCCCTTGGTGGCTTCTACATAGAAAATATTTCCTTGTGAAGCTTTAACAAAAACGTCCTAATTTCCGTAAATGTTCAGAAAATGTAACATCAGCCAAACCGTATATGTGGCTGGGTACTTTCTCTACACTTTCCTTGCCATGTTGACAATTGACCAGTAGCGTTAGAATGATGTCTGTTACGTTGGTTGGTGATCCACCATCAAGTCTGGCCCACAGGTGGCCTTTTCTAGCAGCATGTCTGAAAGTTATCTTCATAAATCCAGAGCCAGGTCCTGGAAATGTTCCCTTCTACCGCTGCCCTCCACGAAACCTCTGGTATTCTCGTGAAGCCACTGAGTGCCCTAAAGAGCAGGAGAGACTTTAAGATGTGAAAGTATCCCTCAATTGCACGAGCCACTTGACATTTCGTAAAGGTTGGTGAGGAGCCAGACTGGCAAGACAACCTGGTCCCACAGAAGATACTGTACTTTAGTGCCTCTTTGATTCTCTTAATGTACCGTTCATCGTGCCACCGTACCAAAGTGTGAAGCTCTGAAAACCCACTGCACATGGCAGTACTTGTATGTGTGACTATGTCACTTTTGAAATCATCAATAAGACATTGTCCCTCTAACAAACGAAATTGTTGGATTCATAAGCAATGAAGTGTACTCATGCTCAATTTACATTTTTGGGAGATTTGCTCCTACAGTCTTATTGGTGTGGCCTTATGTGCTGAGTAACTTATATTTCTGACTCAGTTCTCTGACTATAACTCGTTTCTCTACTATCAGCTTAGTATTTCCATGTCCTGTAATGGTCACTGGTGGCCACAGGTCAGCTGTTCTGTAACAGTCACGTCAGCTCACCTTAAACACAGCAGCATCAAATGCATTGCATTTCTACAATTAAGGATTTTACGTAGCTGAAATCGTTGCAAGTGCTTTCCATCACAGTGTGGTTTCTTGGCAACTTGACACACATTTACATTCTGCTGTATTTATCCTAAAATGTAGCTACTGAAAAAGGAAATGGGAGACATGGGGATTCTTTATAAGACTGCACATCAGCCACACTCATCAATATCACTCAATATTTGAGATAATAGTGTACCGCTTGATGTTTGTTTTTTAACATTTTACAGTGACAGTACCACTTTCTAATAAGGCAACTTATATAAAGACTTTATAACTTGTAAATAATGGCTTTATCAATGGTAAATAAATACATAAATAATCAACTAATGCTTTACAGATCAGTTAAATGTCATTAACAACAACAAGTGTTTGGTTGTCATGTCGTGATTTTATATTAAGAAATAAACATGTGTTGTATATCATTGTGAATGATAATAATATATAATATATATTTTGATAATAATAGTAATTCAGTGCTTATTAAATATGAAACATTAACAACCCGTCGTCAGAGAAAGGTTGCTACTTAAAGCCACACATAAAGAACAGAAAAATAAAATAAGTTCACAGCGTCGGTCTTCTGTAGAAACAGGCAGAGAAACTGCTGCGTCGAAAAAGTCATGAATCCTTGTCAGCGAGTTTTGCCCGTATCTCCCAAGACCCGCCCACATTTACAAATCAAGTGCATCTGCTGACCTCAGTGACCTCAGGCATCATGATTGACAGCAGGAGTGAAAAGTTAAGGTCGATAAATAAAGTGAAGACGAGCGGAGAAATGATGAATCAGTGTCGACTGTGGCTTGGAGGGCTCCGCCTCGCAGCCCAGCCCGATTGGATCAGCATGTTTGTTTGGGACAAATAATTCTGAAGTCTCTTCCTGTCATCCACCAGGCAGATGATGACAAAGAAAAGCATCAAGGCGCTCTGTCTTGATTGCATTTTAAACATTGGTTTGAGAGCGGCAGCCTATAAAGTTCCGTCCTCATAACTTTGAATGCCGAAGTTGAAAAATCTGTTCTGGACTCGCAACTGATCCAATCTGTGAACCGGTGCACTTCGTCATGCACTTTGAAAAACAAGTTCTGCTGCAATGACACCGCAGCCACATGTGGCTTTTATAACCTCCATGTGTGTCGCTCTGTTTCCATGGGAAAGACAGCGCCGCTTTGTCATCGGCTCCTCCGAGAGAACGACCTGATGAAACTCTGAGAGTCGCCGACCAAATCCCACTCATCAATCAACGCTGTGTGTTTGGAGGGTCATAGGGTCGCTCCCTGCAGCAGCCCTGCGCACCCAGCAGGTGCTTATCCCCTCTGACTGAAGTGCATGAGTCAAGTGGCTGACATTAGAATAACAAAGGCGGATGGCGGCAGATTGGAGATGGCCGGGTTTCACAGGTGCTGCCGCGGCTAAATCCAGCCGATACAGCGGGGAGATTAGAAGAGTCAAAAGTGATCATGGGTAATTGGTTATCTCACCTCGAGTACCTAGCAGGGTCTTATCCCCCTGTAAGCCTCCTTATACTCTTAAGTGGACGACTGCTTTGGTGGAGCTGGATGGGGAGGGAGGCTGAAAGTTTTGGAGGCTTTGAAAGGTTCATTTGAGAAACTGCGAGGAGTTGTGGCTTCTGCCTGGGCATGATGAAAGAGAAGGGATACAGTGATGCCAGCGAGCACTCCCTCCCTCCCTCCCTCCCACACATCTTGATCTACTCGGGGGCTTCATGTTAGTTTTCATTATCAGCTCTCCCTCTTCACATAATTGAGCACAATACACGATGAGTTGGGCTTGGAGTTCCACAGCGAGAAAGGATGAATACATCATTAACCATGACTTCCCACACAAACACAGTCCTTTCGTAAACAGTGTGGAGGCTCTCTCGCAAACTATAGGCGTAATTTCATTTAGCCTTCTCTCACCCGTCACTGGGAGAAACTTCCACAAAGCCTATTTAATTGGTAATCCGGAGACAGAGGGAAGATGATCAGAATTAGGCCATATCATAGTGCCTTAATGAAAGGAGTGTTTTCCGTCTAATTTAATCAATATTAGAATATCTGCCAATTACCAGCATTATTTTACTTTGAGTATGAAAATCAGGACCCTGCTCATTTATCGCGGCCTCATCTCACACACTGGTTGCGTTACAAATGTGATAACAATGGCTGATTTTTGATTCCGCCGTTGAGAAATAAGAAGAGAGGGCGGCGTCCTAATTACACTCCATTCAAAGTGTTGATGAGGTTTAACTGGCAAAATTAATTAAAAACTTTTTTTTTTTTTCCCTTTTCCCGGTCAAGATTAGAATCATGACGTTTGGAGTATTTAATCAAAAATACATTTTGCAATTAATTAAGAGCTCATTTGCATATATGTATGTTAATTTGTAGGACGGGATTTCAATCACGCGTCTTCAGCAAACCTCATCAGGGAGCTGTTTGTTTTTGTTTTGTACGTTAACCTTAGCTGGTGCTTGGGACTGTTTGAGCAGGAGACATGGATATTGGTGGATTCAATCCGAATCTTTATTCTTTCCCCCCAACCTCCTTTGCAGCCACAGATTAGTGCCAAGTATCTAATTTTCCGAGGATTCTCTCATTACTGTACTTATCTGGCAGGGCCTTTTTAATTGGAGATACACAGGACAGAAAGTTTCGGGTGCTCTCAGTTTGAGAGGGATTATATATCTGCTATCCACTCAGCTAATACACAGAATGCACAGCCGCCGGAGCCGTTACAAACTCTGACAGGAGGGAGAAGAGGCAGAATCGCACCTCATCTGCAAGTTTCCTCCTCATTCCTTTCTCTTTTCCTTCACCGGCCCGCAAAGGGACTAGGAGAATCAATTAAAGGCACACATAACAGAGAGAGACGGCAAGCCTTTTAGTGCTTAGGTTAATGGTGAGTTATTGTATGAGAATGACACTGTGAACATTGCTTAATTTCCCCTCCCTCCCCCTCCGTCTCTCTCCTCACTGTGGTTAATGGCTATTTTAAGAGCAATATGATGTATTACTTGGGGCTCTCCTGGGGGAAAACCAGGGGGAGGGCTCCCGTACCAAATCCATTTAAGACACCGGTGCGATTCCACGGTCATACTCGACCCTATTCACCCCCCCCACCCCTGAATTTAATGGGAAATTAACCATTCAGAGCTGTATTTAAATTCCGACTGTAATCTTGGTCAAACGATGAGTAAAACACACAGGTCTGCAGCAGTGCTTCCCTGGGTATTAGCTCTCAGGTTAAAGAGAGGCTGGTGGACTGCAGTCCCTCTAGTGTGAGTAGAATAAGGCCAGAGGACTGAATAACAACATTTTAGCCCTGATGACATTAGAAATGGCACATTTTGACATAATGAGTACATTTCTATTAAAGCTGGGGTTTTTTTGCCGTGGTGCATAACTCAACAATAAAGCTAAAAATAACACGCGTGTGTCATATATTATGGCCTTGTTAGGATGATATGGATGACATGTTAGCAAGCTACAGCGGACACGGAGCAACTCTTCTCACTTCCGTCAGGACAATGCGTTTGTGAGGGACGTGCCACCAGATGCCTTATGGTGGACTTTCCTCACCACTCCTGTTCACCGGACTCCCACATCCTCCTGCCCACCTGATCACATTCCCATATCATCGCCACCTGCTGACACACCTGCCTCTGATTATCTCCTTCAGTGTCTAAGAGCAGCCCACCGGCCCTTTCCCTTTGCCAGCGTGTCCTGTTCCCGATGATCTGCTGTGTTTGACCTTCCTCCTGTTTATGACCTGTCTGCCTGCCTTGGCCCTCTGCTTCTGTTTGCTTGTTTGGGCTGCCTTCTCGTGCCTGACTGTGAGCATGTTAATTTTAAACATTGATTCAGTAAAGTCCTTTTTCTTCGACCCGTTCTGCCTCAGTGGGGTCCTCGATCCTATTTTCGTCCTTGCACACACATCCGAGACAACAACGCTCCACGGAGCCGAGAGGAGTAGCAGATTTGATGATAATCCTCTGTGGGTTCGTCACTGCAAGTCATTTGACCTGCTGTTCATATAAAGATATTGATTACTGCAGCTTTAAGTAAGTGATTCGTTTGTGTTTGCCAAGGATTGAACCTGGTTTCAACATCACACACGGCCCGGTAAATGACAGCCACCGTAAATTTGAGTTATTCTTAATGTTACAGGATAATAAATTATATGACAGCTTCTGGAGTATCAGGATCAGGACATCATTGAGCATTAACTTCCAGTGGAGACTTTTAGTGTCCCATAATGGTTGACATCTTCTCGCCTGTGACATCACGAGGAACAGTTGGAGTTAGCCTGCAAAACCCACTGAGATATCGTGCTGCATGTTTCAAAGAATACGCAGAACAAACTTAGTTAAGACTTTGTTTTGTTAAACTACTTCTCAACGGTCAAGAACGATTCGAATATTCTATTCTCAAGAACATGGACGGAGCTCCAAATGGATTGTGGAAATGATATTTCAAAACCTATATACGGCCCTGACAGTGTATTGTCCACATCAACTTTCAGTCCCACTTGGATGCACCTTTATGCCAAAGTTAATGCCAATTGTGGGAATTCACAAGCAATGTCTGTGATTTGTGTTTTTGTCTCCTCGCTGGTTTGAAATGGGGAGTTGTTTGCTTATTATTTTGCTATTGTCACCACTGTCAATCAAATCTAATCAAACCACACCTACCCAGTCCTAATAAAGCAGGTTAGCTGAATTACTCTGTATAACTAAAGGTGTTTTTTGTTTCCAACAATAATTTGCTTGTTTCTTATTTAGTTGTCAACTTTTAATGTTACAGAGAAATACTCAAGAGAAAGACATCGAGACTTTGTCAGGTGCTTTAAATATATCAAACAAATATCAGTTCTTTTATTTTACCTCAAGGTCCACTCACTGTCTTCCACCGAGGCTGTGAGAGCTTTTAGATTTCATGGCCTTCTTCAGCAGATGGAGCTTGTTCTGTTAAAACTGCTGTTTTCATGCTCAAATATCAGTTAGTCATCCTGTCTTAGAAAACCAACCTTGACCCGACTTGCATGCCTAATGACCCCACATGGGGACCCCACCCTAAGGTTGAGAAACCCTGCTCTGCCTGCTGTTTTAGGAGATATCAACTGATTTTGTTTTACCTTAAAAATGGTCGAACTCAAATATCAGTTTGTATCAGAACACACAGTCAGAGCCGGACATTAATAGCGACGAAGGATCCTGTTTGTGCCGTTCTTGCGAATGTTGGAATACCTTCAGTCATGCATGTAGACATGCACAGAGACACACTCCTACAAAAGTGGGGGAATCCAGGGCCCAGCTGTTTGGGCCTCCACACATGGCCAGAAGAGAAGGGAGGGGGGTGACCCCAGCAAGTGTGCTCACTGGAGGCTGAAGAGACCCAGGGAGGGTCCCTGAGGCCTGCGGGAGGTTTTACCCAAATTATAAGTTTAAGCCTTGGGTGTGTATGTGTGTGCACATGGGGAAGGCATGCCTCTGTACCAGCCACATCTTTGTGACCATTATGTTTCTGTGCATATGTGTTTGCAGTGTGTGTGTGTGTGTGTGTGTAATCAGGGTTTAATGGCGGCTGCAGCCTCGGGTCCCAGCCTCAGTAATGAATGAGCTATTACCTAATGAAATCTGAAGAATGCTTGGCAGCGGCGGGCCGAGTTGGCGCCGCGCACCAGGAGCCCGTTCCAACATGCAGCAGCGATGCCATCGTATTTAGGACGGGCGTTTGTCGTTATGCGAGATGGGGGCCAATGTGTGCTCTGCCCTGATTGTTTGAGTGTACTATCATTAGCAGGCTGGCTTTCAATGAGTCTTTCATTCCCGAGACAAGTGTTTGTTGAACACTACCCAGGGTGACGCTGGTCAAAGGCTTTCCACCACTTATGATGTAATTACGGCACAAAGAATGCATTTTCACACCTTTATTCCTTTTAGATAGATTGAAAAGGCCGATTGATTGATTGATAGAAAAGTGTTTGCACATTAACTCCTGCACTAAACTTTTCTTTTTTTTATTTTTTTTTCTTGGAGGCAGGTTGGAAAATTACGCCACAAATCAGAGTTTTCAGAGGTAAAACAAATCCCCCCCTGCTGCACACGCACACACACATGAGTGGGGTGTGTGTGTGTGTGTGTGTGTGTGTGTCGAAGTGAAAGTTTGCTTGCTTTGTCAATGTCATCATACTGCCCTCTTTTGTCAGCGAGAGTCAGATAATGCAACAAAACAGAAATCTTTGTCTTCGATCCCCTCTGCCTGTCAAGCTGCATTTTCCTTTAACTATCACTTACTGCTCCGCTGGATGGATTCTTGTTTGCATTTGCATGTTATTTCTTTTATTATAATTACCACATCTACACACCTGCAGTAGTAACTGATGACACAAAGGAGAGAATACGCGCGTGTGTCGTACGGAAACGCATCTAATGACTGCAAATTAGAATGCAAGTGGCAAGGAAAAAAAATGACCCTCTGCTCCGTGATTTAAATGTAACTCTGGTTATATATGCAGCGCACAGTAATTGTTAATCAATAGAGTATTGAGTTTTACATCCAGTCACTAACCTCTGTGGCTTTACTGAGCAGCCAGCAGTGTCCTGCTGTCAGTCACGTCGCTGATCGTTTAAAGCCGGCGGCTCCGTCAGCTCATCACAAATAGAAGTAACACTGTGCTGACGCTGTGTGGGAACGCAGGCTTCATCACACCGTGAAGAGCACAAATAGGCCTATAGGAGATCTTTCTCTAATCTTCCATATTCTGTGCCTCCCTCATAATTAGTGTTTCAACTCAAAATATCTACAAATAATTTTTAGGTCAACAAGAAACATTAATAAATAGGTGGTTAATCCTTAATTCATGTTTTATGGAGCAGGCAGAGTGTACTGGTTATGTTTTACACCTTCTGTTAATACAAAAATAATGTCATCTACATTATGTTTGACCTAAAACAGGAGAATTACAGTAACAGTAGTACAGGAGTAAAGTGATTTTAATCATTTCGTTTTTACGTAAAGGCCAGAACTTTGCATTTTGTGGGTTTTTCATGATCACTATAAGCATCAATCACTCGCTGAAACATTATAAACCAACACATGCTGTGCTCAGTCGCCAGTTTAATAGGTACACCTAGCTAAACCCAACAGCCCTGCTATTAATCCTGCTTCTAATCTTCTGTTTTTAAACACTCAGCATGAAGTAATTAGGACTACAGCCGACAATTATTTTCATTATAGATTCTGATATTATTTTATGGATCAATCAAATGACCGTGTGGCCCATAAAAAGAACGATGGCAGCGAGAGCTCAGCACTGCGCCTTCGAGCCGCCTTGGTCACCGTGGAGAAATGTCACTGCAATATCTGAATGCTTTGTCTGACCAGCAGCCCAAATACGTTCAGTCACATGCGACAAATCTACTGTATCTGTCAAGCCGCCCTGTGTGCCCCATGTATTATGATGCACATGTACACAGCTGAGATCCCCACGGAAAAAAGACAAAGTGTTGGTGCTTCAAATCTCTGCCCGTCTGATGAGCATTTCATTTCAATAAGAACACAGCAGCCTATGAAAATCACTTCAGGTCTAAGTCATCACATTTCAAAGAAAGGAAATGAGCTTGTTTTTACTGCAGATTTTAATTTAATTTAGGTGCAAAATAAAATGAACTGAAGTTTCACACCTTTTCATTATTTTCTTCAAGAAAATAAAGTCCATATTTTATTTTCTGAAGCTGATAAATTGTGGTTAAAATGACAGTAAATGTCATGATACAGTACGTGGGTACAGTGACACACGGTCTTAGAAAACTACAGAGGTGAAATAAATAAGAATTCCTTAAAATTAAAATTAAAGCAGTTGTAAAAAAAGCTGATTAATTTGCAAAATAATTTCAGTGACTAAGTGAATGTGTGGTCCATCAGCCTCATTCTGAGGAAGATCATTCGTTTCATGCCACAGTGCTGAGAACATGGCCTCAGTGCTGCGCTGCTCCTCCTGTAGGGACCCGTTTCATAGAGAAGGGCTCCCCCGGTGGACACATGAGGGACCTCTCTTCCTCTCCTCACAGCTCAATCTCTCACATTCCAGTGTCACTGCCGCTCGGAGTAATTCCCACATGTATTATTTGGACTTGCGGGGAGAGAGAGAGAGGTGGATTAAACTCTTTTTTCTTTTTTTGACCCTATAATCCAGCTAAATGGTGGCATCAATCAGCACAACCCTTAAACCAGTCGGAGGCAGGTTTGGGCGGCTCTAAGCAGCCGTGGCAGTGATTGACAGCTCCAGGAGAGGAGGAAAGGTGACAGCGGCGAGGCCGGACTAGCTGCCTCCACATCATATGGGGTTATTCCCGCTTCTCTGAAATGTTTTGATGCAGGAAGTCGGAGAGAACCAGACGTGCAATCAGCTGAGGTGTTACAGTCCCAGCAGGTTATCTTCAGTCCCTCAGAGGTCCCTGTAAAGTCACAATCCTCTTACTGGTCATTCACTAATTAAAAATGTCATTTAGGAGGACAATGGCTCTCAGGAGCTGACCGCTGGGATTATACTGAGCAAATCCAGAATCCAGAGGGAGACCCAGAGAGAGACGCTGGGCGTTCTTTACCTGACCATGTTTTCATAAGCTCATCGACAGTTCAGATGTGGCATAAGGAAAATATCTTGAAATGTGTAAAATGTTTGTGTAGTTGTTGTGTTCCTCTGGATCTGGGTTACTCACGAGGACTGATCTGTAGGGCACATGGATAAAACACACAGTAACACAAAAGAAACTCCACAGGACATATAAATATATATATTGTATATAATTGGACAGGTTATATTGCATGGTGGTTCCAAGCAGAGAACAAACTGCACTGTAACAGTTTAACCTGTGTATAGAAACCCTTCATTTCTATTTTTACATCTATGCTTTGATCCTTGTCTGACTTCATCATCTCTGTGTTGGTTTCCTTCCTGTACGCGTGTTCTTTGTACGCTCTGTAAGCAGCACGAGAGCTGCTGAGAAACTCAGTCAAATTCTGTGTACGAGTTAATATAAAAAGTGATTCTGCGTAATGCATGCTGCGGCGACTGCGCTGCGACTGGTGGGTTTTTGGAAACCAGCCCCCGAAGATACATGAAGACGGTGATAACGGCGTCTTGTAGGTATTTAAAAATTGTCCATTTTAATGCCAAAGATTTCTAGTCATTTCCTGACATGTCTGTTCTCATTTCAGAAACATAAAGCTCTTCAAAGAGCGTTTCAGCAGCACTGTGACACCCCAAAGGAGAATTTCAGTTTATTACAACTTCTCACAGCACTGTGCTCTCCAGAGGAAATTGCTGAGATCGTGGCTGGATCAACCTGCTGGGGGGGGACGGGGGGGCAGCTGGGCCCCTATAATCCCTCTTCCCTCTAACTTTCTGTCCAACGTGTTTTTCTGAGCGTTACATGAGAGATTGACGGATGGAAAGATTGATACCACGCTGGTACTGTATGTACTGACTGTAACCAGCAGCTGGTTAGCCTCGGGGGGGGGGGGGCAGCTAGCCTGGCTCCGTCCAAAGAGAGCAAACTCCACCTCCAGAGCGCGCTCATCACCATGTTGTCTCTCTTTAGTTGAATCCGTATGAAAACTGACGAGTGACAGAATGTGTGAACTCGAACGGTACAACCTTTTGGGGAATAATTTGGCTTCGTTTGTCTCTTCCAAATACGTTTGGCTAACCTGTCATCACATCCTCAGATCTCACTGATCTGATCCAAACATGCAAAGGCACCATCTGTTGGGATCTGCTAAGATTGTAATAAACCGGTGAGTTCATGTGCAGGTTTCATGGACTGACACACAAAGTCCCCTCCGTTCCTTCTGAGGTAGGGACATTTACCCGGATCCACTTTTAACGGAAGTCCACACACAAATGCATCAGTCTAACTCTGGTCACAAGCTTTTGTACAGGTCCATGCCATGTTTTCCGTCTCTTTGCTGTCTGTGTGCCATCCCAAGGCTTTGGCTATTGTCAGGGACACGGAGCATCACGGAGGTTGATGGTGCAGACTGGAAGGCTCTCAGAGACCATGCGGCCTGAAGGATCCGCTGAAGGCCCCGCGACCTCTCACCCCTCCATCCTCTGTTGCTACCAACTCATATTTTCCAAGTCGCACATGTCAAAGGGATTTCAAGCATTCAGCCGCCGCCTTCTGTGGTGAGCAAAGTCCCTCAGAGGGACGCCAAGCTGTTGGACACGGAGCCCTTTGCCAACGACGCCCGCCGTAGACAAAAGCGGCCCTCCTTCGCTGTCAAGATAACGCCACAGCAGCTATTGTAAAGTCACAAGGCTATTGTGTAGTCGATTTCTCTGCCGCTTTGCAAAAGGCCCGCACACTGCAGCAGACACACACACAAAGACGGCAGAGAAATGTGACAGAATTGGACGCTAGTACTTCTTCTGTAGACGCTGCTCGGGGTGGGGTGGGTGGGGGGGGGGGCGACAACAACAAAAGAGGAGCTTCTCAAAAAACACTTCTGAACGCCCAGATCAAAGGCAGCGGAGGAGAGAAGCGCATGTGTGCAGGGAGGGAAAAATAAAATCACAAATAGTGAGTAAACAAGCCAAAATGGAGTGAGTGGTTGAGCGAAGCGGGGAAAGAGAGGTGTCATAGCATCGTAGCCACGTCCACAAGGTGTCTGCTGCCGCTGCACAGACGGGGCCAGGTTATCGCATGGCAGGATTGACTTTTCTCCTGGTGTTGCGGAAGGCCGGCAGGTGTTTGTGCGGCGCGACGAGGCAGCTGCAGCAGAGTGAGTAGATAACAACGAGAAAAACAAGCCCTCCTCCTCCTCCTCCTCCTCCTCCTCCTCCTCCTCCTCCTCCTCGTCTTCTTCTCTTTTGTTTTTTTCTCTCTAGTTACTGGGGGTTTCTCAGGGAGGCGACAACCAGACAAACAGACAAGGTCGCCCCTTTCTCTTCCTCTCCCCAGAGTAATGCAGTAACGTGTCCCGGGCGGCAGGACGGGGGGCTGCTGGCGTTTTAGGGGATGGACAGATGAACTGTGAGGAACAGCAGCAGTTTGAATTTGGCACCTTGTTTCCTACAAGCGCTGACCTTTCAACACCTCGTATCGGGCAGGAAGCTGGTGTTGTGTGTGTGTGTGTGTGAGTGAAAGTCTGTTACTTATTACAGAACTTTAGACATTTTGATAGTTAAGGGAGCATGTAGTTTTCCATAAACGTTTTTCCAAATATTATAGTTTAATTTGGTTTGGCTGTGCACCATCACTCACACACTTTGTCTCGAGGACATTGGTGCAACGCCGTGTATCACTTTCACTTTCCAGTGATTATTGGCAGCAATGGAAACAAATGCTTACAGACTATTAGTCCTGAGTGGTCGCATGTTATTTAACAGGGAAAGTTCCACACAGGCGAAGCTGAGGCATCGTTTCCTGTTATGTGAAGGTCGTGCGTTTCAGACTATCTTTATACATTCATTATACATTCATCACACTTTATGTGTGTGAACTCTACAGCAGCTGGCCTTTAAAACGGAATAACACGACATACATACAGTAATAATACACAATATAAAAAAGTGAATGCAAGAGGAAAAGACAAGAATTCTGAAATCATTAATAACTAATGACTTAATGCTAACTAACGTGTTTTTACATCGCTTTAAAGAGGAGAAATAATAACTATAATTTGTAGTTGATAAGCTAGAAATATTTACATTGACATCAATATAACCAGTTAAATCTCATGAATTCCAGAAGCTGTTGTACTGTGTTATCTTTTAGTAGGACTAGTTTAACTGCCGCTCTAATTTTAATCTATAATTTCCTAAATGTTGGATAATTAAAATATTTAAAATAAATCTGAATTATGAAATAAAATATGAAGAGTTACAGAATTAAGCAGATTTTACGTCACCTAACACACAATAAGCTACTTTTGTTGTAAACAAAAGTCACAAAGTCACATTCTGGTCTGACTTGATGTGTTCTGAGTTTGTAGGACAGAAGAGACAAATGCTGAAGTTGGAGAAGTCATCTGGAAGTCACAGCAGACATCTGACTTGATTCCCTTCAGGTGGGTTGAACCGGCGAAGGCGTCACGTTCGTCCCTTTGTGTTCAGACTGCTGCCACTTCCTCCTCTCAGTCTGCTCTGCGCTCGCTGACAGAATTACACCCAGATTCCACTTTTGATCACAGAGGGGAGGCAACAATAACACATAATGAATACAGCCACCTAATAACCAGATGCTGGAAACGCTCCTCACACAGTTTAACCATTTCACACTCAAATGGAAGCTTCTCGGGGGCAAATTCTCTTAATGGCGCCGCGCTACAAATTGACCAGGCTGGAGGAGCGGCAGCATCACACGTTCCCTCATCAGCGTTTCCTTTTCCAGGTACATAAGAGACGACAAAAATCCCCAGAAACAATCAGCAGTTAGCAGCTGCGGGGTTTCATGGGGGGTTTTTTTTTCCGGCTGACCTCAAACTACAGACTCCTGTGTGAGACAGAAACATGGCTGAACACACGCCTACCTGCAGCGTCTGACTGCATGGCAGATGAACAGCTGCTCTGTTCTGTAGATGCTGCAGCACAAAACACAAAAAGATCTTGTGTTTGCTTTGTTTTAGCTGATGCCATGAAGCGCAAACACTCACTCTTTCCATATTCTTGATTCTTTTGGGGCTTTTTGCCCCATGCATTGTATTCTCCGGCTGACAGTGCAGGATAATTGATATACCTTTCTCTTATTTTGGCTTTTTCCCCTCCTTGCAAAGGCAGATCAATGTTTCTAGTCTCTTCACTACTAAGAGAGAGAGATAGCCTTAACATACACTGTCACAGCTAATGGAAGGAGCAATCAAATATTTTACAGAAAACCAAATATGCAGATGTGTCAGCAGCAATTTGGCCAGACATATTTTAGAGCGAGGGATCCGAGGAAGGAGGGGAGGAGAGAGAGAGGAGAAAGAAACTGATACCGGGAAGAATTGAATGAGACGTTTGATGAATATTCGCCCATTGTTCCTGGGAATGTAAGTCGCCACCTACTTCAGTGGATCGGAAGAGGAAATAAGTCAAGCTCCTCAGAGCGCGGGGTGTGGCACGGCGGCATTAAGTGGCGTAATTAATAGTATTCTCACATATCTGGAGAGTTATTAGGGTGCACGGGAGAGAAAGTCGCGCCTAAAGAGGCTCTCGAATTGCACTCCAAGATTCGTCACTTCCAGCAGTCGATTAATAGCTCGTTTGAAACTGTTGACCCCAGTTAACAGAACAAGCCCATTTGAGCTGTTAGTGAATTAGTTCAGACTGAAATGGACTAAATGAAATCCCACTCTCCTGCATGTGCATACACAGAGAGGCAGCTTTAAACATCACCAGTCAACACGTGTTATTAGCAGTTTATTATCATAAAAGAATAACTGCATTAAAAGGCAACACAGAAAGCTCTGACATTTAGCTTCCTCTTCATCAATTTCATCCACACAAACTTTTCTTCTCGCCCATCTGCCTGCAGAAAATTAAATGTAGATGTAAAAAAAAAAATAAAAGATCATCTCTGATAAACATCCATTGTTGAAAATAACCAGAAAATATCAGCAAATGTCACATGTGGTGGGGGGGAGAAAAAAAAGAACCCGATATAATACACTTGAGGAAATATTTGCCAATCTAAAAATTTCATACGGTAAATGTTAGCGGTGAAACAGTGTGCTGCCAATAGAATCCAATTAAAGAAACCCTCACTGTTGTTGAGGATTTTCGCAGGAATGCCAGCAACTGGAGATATCAGTGCATAAATTATCTGCAGCGGACTTAATTACACACGAGCAAAGCAAGAGGTAGAGCGACAGAAAGAGAGAAGAGATGTGGGCAAACAGGGAGGAACGGAGGTGTTGAGATTTTTGTTTTTAATCTTACATAGATAGCTCCAATAAAAAAAACCCCAAAAAACAACCATGTCGTGGCCACTCACCCTGCTGCAGGCGCATGCATCAACGCAGCCTGCAGTCCGGCAGGTTAAAGGTGTCGTCTCTCTGGGTTGTGATCGTCCGTCAGCCTGTAAATGTTCTTTGTACACACACACACACACACACACACACACACTCTTATCGGCTGCCTTAACCAAACAACATAACCAGACTTCCAATGTTCCTCCTTAATTCCGCCTCAGAAGTTTGTACACGACACGAAAAAAGCAGCATTTCCCCCCTCTGTGAATCAATTTCTTTCTTTTCTTTGCTTCTTTTTGTAGTGATAGAGAAGTGGGGGGGGGGGTCTTGTTTTATGCTTTGCACATAAATGTGATGCATAGACTCTGCTTGCTCATATCTGCCTGCATTGTACGTGGGCGGGTGTAAATCCTCATCTTCCTGTATATCCATTAGTAATGCAACACTCTAAAAATAAAGTGCGCTCCGGCGTATCAGTGCCTATGAACATGTTGCCTGTGTAATCACATTTTATATACTTCTTTTTTATCTGTTGTCGGGAGAGAGAGAGCGAGCAGGGATGGAGGGGAGTGTTGCAGGCGCCTCGGTGGTGGATTGCGGGTGCTGCAGCTCTGCATGGGTGTACAGATGGTGGCGATAGACCAATTGTGAACGCCGGGATTTTACCTTTTCACCAAAAACTAGTATTATACCAGCAAGGCGGGCTATATTGTGAAAGGTGAGATAAATCCATTCTTTTTTTTATACCCCATTTCTCCACCATCCCTCATCCTCTCCTCTTCCTCTTTGCTGCACTGACACAAATCAGCATGCTTAGAATAAACTGCATAAGTTATCAGCTCCTTGGAAAGCAGCGCGTGAGGGGAGAGCAGCAGCAGAAAAAAAGAAAGGAGGCGACAGAGAGAGGGGAGACTTCTATCACTTAATGAAAAATAGCTTCCCTTTTGGACAGAACTTCATAGGGCTGCAATCAAGCCCTGGCCCCCACTTCTTGACGTGCAATCGAGGCAAATCAAGTCAGCATCTATTAATAATATTTCCCTGGCTCCTTTCATTCCAGCGCGTGTCCTACCACTGTCAGCGCTGTGATGGAGCACTGCCTTTATCTCCACCCTGGCCTGCTCTGTCACAGTGATAAACAATTCTAACAAGAATCAGAATAAAGATCTCCCCAGTAGACTCCCTGAGATAGAGGGGGCCCTTTTTTCTCATTTTCTAGACGGCAAAATTTAATCTAGTGCCGGGGGGGGGGGGGGGGGGGGGGGGGGGGGGGGGGGGGGGGGGGGGGGGGGGGGGGGGGGGGGG